>JACEEZ010023299.1:112527-135830 GCA_016584305.1 Chionoecetes opilio
CGGAAGGCTGCCCAGAATGGTGTGGGCGACCTTCCGAGACAGCCGGCAAGGTGGTCCCCCAGGGGTGTATAGATACGGCTTGTCTCAAGGAGCCCGGTGCCGGTGTCTGTGAAGCAGGCAGGCATCTCGCTGAAGTGAAAAGAGATAATAAAGTACACACAAACACACACACACAATGTGGCAGAAATAACATCTTGCACCTCGTCACCAGTGACAGCTTCCAAATATTTATAATCGACTTTCAACATCTCCGCCGTTCTCCGGCTCAATAATTTAGCACCATTCTAACTCTTAGTCTATTGTACAGCATTACATTTTGATTCTTAAAATTTATTTTTTAACTAATAGTTAAGTCAATCATTCTGGTGTCTGATAATCAAATAAGTAGTCATTCATCCTTTCATCTTCTCGTATAAATGTATAGATATGACCCCAACCCACAAGGCTGGGAAGTGTACTAGTTGAAAGTATGTCATCCGTTACGTACACACACTGCGTATGTACCAAACACAATATTTTCACCTGATCACTAGTGTGAGCCACAATGAAACTAGTGGAGGATGATCCTAAATAACTGATTGATTTGAGAAGTTTTCCTCCCATTAAACTGCAAAGGAGCTAGGCATTCACTTGTACTATGTCAGATTTACTTCTCTTTCACAGACCTGCTAAAAGAGGTGCCTATAAAAATTTTGTAAAGCAGGTTGAGAGTTAAATGAATGCAAAGATACAACAGATTCAGACCCACTGCGGCGTCTTCCCACCCGTGTCTGTAGGGTGTCCAGGGAGGCGATGGACAGAAATGTTTTCAACGTCAGGGAAAAGTGAAATTTCTTATTGCCAACACGGGTCATTTGCCTCAACATTAACTAGTTATATTTTGTCATTTCCTATTTCTTATTAATAAGCTTCTTAGACAAAATAGAACTGTATCAAATAGTGGGCCTCATTTTTATTGATATATATTTAATTTAAATTCGCAAACCTACAAAAATCTGCTTATGTAGGTGGGTGGGTGAGCACAGACGTTAGTGTTCTGTAACATATGTGCCGTCAATAACACTATAGTCGCCACTGCACTAAAGTTGCCAGGCGCCATATATTATTAATTTTAGCATCACTACATATGTGTATGTGCCACTAAAGAGGCATGCACAGTAGTTTGTACCTGTTTTCAACAGTTCATAAAAATCTGTAGTGATGCTAAAATTCATAGTATATGGCGCCTAGCAACATTAGTGCAGTGGCGACTATAGTGTTATTTACTGTAACACATAGGCCTACACAAGAAATTAAATACATACGTATAATAAAAAAAATGAAAATAGACAAACCATGATTAAATAATAAGATCCCATTCACTCTTAGTAGTCGTGTCTCCCACACTGGAAGACCTCCAGGCCTGCACGGACACACACTTCCTATATTGCACATCACTTCATGTTTGTCTGCAATATATATATATATATAATATGCAAATAAGGGCATTGAGTATAAAGACATACATATCATATATCACTATGATATATACATACTCTATTTACAGATTCTACACACACACAGCAATATTCATTAGTGTATAACTCATGTGTGTGAATAAATGTATAGTTATTGTATATGTATGTGGATATACACTCACATGTAATTATATAAACATTCATTTGGATAACATGAGGACCCTGTTTACCATTTTAAGTCAATGATCATGATACAAATATGTCAACGTATGCACTCTTATCACGACACCCTTGATTCAGAACACGGTTCCATTATATTTTGTTTACAACACAGAGCTCTGCAACTTCATTTACAAGAGCAGAGTAAACACCCACACACACACGTCAGCACATGTCTTGTTCACGATCCCACACGCTGTCGCCAACGTCACTGAGGTTGCACAATTATTTGGGAAACATAACATAACATGTATAGCTTCCATTGTCAGTGCACAAACACTTATCCCTATTTGCACCAGCCATGGCGATGCTGCACCTGGTATTCTGTCTTTTAATTATTGTTTAAACATGCTAAAAATCAGCATTCATAACTTAGGAAATTATGAATAATTATGTAATCAACCATCAACCAAGCCTTTACACTGATATCTTTACTTGGAAATAACAGAATACTGTCTTCACATCTGGTTAGGTTTGTGATAATTTCCCCTGGTAATGCAGATGCACACGCCACAAGATAATGCTTTGACCTTGAAGGAAAATAATCATAAATCTGCATTAGGTGATCACAGGCCAGACTTGTGACAGCATTGAATTTCTTATCAAAATAAGGCGGCAAACTTTTGGATTCTTCCCACACTCCAGTAACTGCGTGTGCGGATACTACACTCCACAGAACTCTCTGTCACACGCTCCTGAATACTAATGATTACTGGACATGAGTGTTTGGTAGCTAACATTTCTTTGATTTGAAGTTTCGGCTCTTTGAAAAACCAGTAAAGACTTATGACTTAACACCATGCTGACACATGAAGACTTAAATTGTACAGCACCTGGTTATTGATTTATAAGTGGAGTACACAGTAAGACTTTTATAGCTCTAGGAGGATTAGTATTAATGCGAGGTAGACACATGAAGCCTCAAACATACACTGACAGTTTAAGATGTACTTTCCAAGGGCTGAGTTAAAATCCTGGAGTCAGGAGAGGCAGGTGGGAAAGCTGGCTCGGTCTCGGGTGCCGGGGCCCAGCAGCGCGCCACATCCCAAACCTGCAGCAGGACACAAGGGGTGAGAAAGCAGAGCAAGAAGGATGAGGTAACAGTTGTTATGACCATCCCCTCCCCCCCCACCTCATGTGCCATGCCAATAGAGATCCCCTAAATTGGAGGAAAAAAAAGCCACAGCCATAAGACTGAAGTTTTTTAAAATATGCCACTTAAGTGCTAAATGCAAAGGGTACTTCCTTATGACAACAAATCTTGGAACTCATTAATGCAGAATTTTTGCATCCGCCGAGTATCTGGACATTCCGTTCACTGCAGCTTTGTCAGATGTTTCATTCAACTGTTCATCTTTCGTATCAGTGTGCATGCGTAAGCCTAACACATATCACGATCAGTCTCTCATACAGGTGGTCTTTGTAATACTGGCGTAGAGGTCAAAAGGATGTGTTTTGTCTCAACGGGAGATGCTGGAGAACATTTCCCCCCCCCCCCCCCCCGCTGCAAGCTTGCTGGGAACCAGGACCACAGCACAGGCCTTCTGTTAGGACAGGAACTAAGAACTCTCCTGGGGTGAGGACAAGGAGAGTATGTCAAGAGCTCTCGATGAGGCCATTGAACACTAATGACCCTTCTGACCGCCTACGAGTCCTGAAGAAGCTCCGTTCATAAGTCTCCATCTCGGGCGAGTGCTATATCTGAGCAGCAGATGGGCGCCTCGTGCAGACAGAGATGGCAGAATGGCTCATTGGGCTGAGTACTTTGGGCAGTTGTTTTCCCCCCCCCCCCCCCCCCCCCCGGTGGAACCTCCTATGGGCAGCTTCACACTACTGGATTACCGGGCAGTGGATGCGATCCTCCCTTGACGAAACCGCACCTTTCTGACAAAGCAGAGAGGCTGTAGGCATAAGTGGCACGGCGCTGGAGAGACAGCGGGTGTATTTGTGTAATATCAGGAGCGAGCTCCTCAAAGTGGGGTGAGGCCATGATCTGCGGGTGCATGCTATCCTGACTGCCGTGTGGCAATCGGGTACTATTCCTTGACTGAAAAGGGTGGGCTGGCGTCCCTACCTGGAAAGTGGAGAAAAGGGGACGTCAGGACTGCAATAATTATCGCATGTGTGTATGACACTGCTCAGACGTGCCATGCCAAGGTGCTTGCCATCTATGCTGACACGGATCAGCCAGCACCACTGCCGAACCATCGGAGAACCTCAGCAGTCTGAGGTACGTGACATGGTAAGTAACAACGGAAACTGTATCCTAGCGTGTCCTGGTAGAGACATAGAACGCCGACGTTTTTTGTTCGACCAGGTATGATTGCAGCCTATGTTGATCTCAAGAAGGCAATTAGAATCAGAGCATCAGAGTCACTTTGGGATCTTCTAGAGACCGTGCTTCCTGCAAGGACATTGGTTTGATGACGGGTCTGTAATCTGGGGACTGAGAGTGCTGTGAAGTGTGGGGCAGTGTATCCAGGTTATCTTTCCTGTTGAATACAGGAAAGTGAGGCAAAGGTGAGTCTTGCACCCATCCCACTTTTCAACATTTGTACTGGACTAGGACTAGGTATTGGGCAAAGTTGAGTAGATCAAAGTGATTGGGGAAGATCCTTAGCAATACCAAGGATCATGACTTCCTTTTGCCGTTGAGCAGTAATCTTTGCGGAGTCGCTGGAGGTCCTGGTGATGGCCCTCGTGAGGGCGACTGCACGAGGAAAGGCAATGCACTTAGAGACTTGAGGTCTCTGGCTCAAGGACCAAGGTCCAGTGTTTGGAGGGCATACTAAATTAAACAGTGCGGACTTGGTAGCGCACAGGTCAGTATGACGGCGGGGTGATATCAAGGAAGGTCTTACGGCGGATTAGGCATAGCCCAATGGTGTTAGGACTCACGCTCAGCGGAGAGTATTAGCAGTTAGTCGGTAACTGTGCAGAAGGACAAAAGATCCTGATCTTCAAAGTCACTTTTGATCCCTGTATTACTCTATGGTGTGAGACAGGACACTAAATAGCGACCTTTGAAGCGACGAATCGATGCCTTTGGTAATAAGTGTCTTAAGCCAGAATTTGGGGTATCGGGTGGGATGACTACGTGTCAAATCAGCGATTGCACCGTGTGAGACCAATCGAGGGCCATATTAACCTGCATAGTCCGTCAGAGCCAACTTTGCCTATATGGGCCTGGGGCACGCTGACCCTGAAACCGATCCTCCATTGGGTACTGTATCTGTATAAAAGACAATCCGGCATGGAGGAGTCCAGGGGGCGACCCACAAGGCTCGTGGCTGGGGCAAGTTGAGTTTCCTGTGAGAGTTGCTTGTATGGGAAGGGAGGCCGCATGGGACAACTCGCGCGTGGTGACCCCCGGGAATGGAGCAGTCGTAGGATGGGCGCGAGGCGAGACGGGGGGAACGCGCCCCCCGGGGTACGCCCCAAAGTGATTGATTAATTGTGTACGCTAGGTATGAAGCCTTTTGTCATAAGGCATTCGATTCATGTTTTATGTACTATCTTGAAAAAATAAATAATAAACAAAAATCTTCACGCTGCCCTTTCACTAATCCAGACACAAAATAGTAACAAAAAAAAATGAGTCGTCGGTCGACCATGCTGATAAGTATCTCTGCGAAGGACGATAGGTAATGGAGGTTTCAAAGAGGTTAAACAGGTGAAGCTCGTGATCCCTGCCATCCTGAACCTGTCATTTCCACCACCACACCCCCTGTCCCCCTAAGGGTTCTTACAGCTCATCAGGACAGTTGTTTGGGCTGGGCGAAGCGGTAACCGTCAGCGCAGGTAGGCCGCCATCTCCGAAAGGGTCCACCTCGAATGAGGGGCTGCTGGGCCATGTCGTCACCAGCATCCCACAGCAAGCACGCACCAAACATTCCAACTGCGGACAAAATGGCATGGTGGTGAGATTAGTTTGGCAGGAGGGGGAAATGAAGTATGCTGAAGAGTATGTTTGCTTCAATAAACATTTTTATAGTTGCCATATTTTCCGATGTATAAGAACTTTTTTCTGACAAAGGCAGATCAAAACCTCCCTCCTTCCTATACACCTACAGGAAAAATTTTTATGCCTCCACCAAGTAACCAGAACTGTAAAAATTATATTTAAAAAAAACGTGTATGAACAATTAAAATGGCACCAAGATGATACTGTTTATGAAAAAGTGACATTGAAACTTTCAGGAATCAGTTTCAGTGAATTTTCAAGTGAGCCTGCCAAATTTTTTTTGTCAAGTTTTCATATAAGAAGTTTTGTTTGATATAAATATTCAACAAACATATTATTTCATACATGGGACTTCATGTATTTTATTATGGGTTATTAAATTAATTATGAAGTACATAATAAGAAGAAATAAAATTAATACAGTATGCTTAGTGGGAAAAACAACAACCTGAAGAAGTCTTGAAAACAGAGGCGTCTATACAAAAGATGAGTCTGATACACCAAAAAATATCGAGCCAGTCCATATTAAACCTTTTCCTTTGCTATAAAAAAATTGTTCGCTGTTGGGGACCGTACAATTACCAAAAGTAACTGATCAACCCAAAATTAGCCACGTGGACAAGTGATACTAACTAAAACAAGTCATATCTATAAAATAGCTTATATTCACTAAAAGTGTCTAATGGTAGCCAAATTACAATAGAAATGACGTTTGAGGCCTCAAGGGGTTAAACGCCATATAATTGAGGGGTAAAAAAAAAAAAATGATAAGCCTTACCCCATCGTTAGTGGTGTGAATTGTTTATGGATCAAAGCTCCAGACGAGCACTTGACGGGGCGGGTTCTCGGTTGTGGCCGAGGCAAGTGGTAGTGGGGAAGAGGTCCCGGGCCAGGGCTGTGTCGCACACCCGAACTGCAGCTCAGAGTCAATCCTGGGCCAAAGGCTGGGACCACAAAAGGTTAAAAGACATGAGAACTGAAAGAAAGTGTTATAGAAATTCATGTTTTTCTTGATCAAAATGGTTTTCTTGTGTTGTCTTTTATCAAAATGGTTTTTCTTAAGATGTTTTTCAAGCATTTTCATCTTCATGACCTCTGGGAATCCTCGCCATGTGTAGAAGTAATATGCAGGATGATGTTAAGGCAATCAAGGGGCATCACTCGTTTCCTCGTTAAGATGTAACATTACAAAAACATCCAGATTTGTAATCCACGTAATTAAATTTTAAGCATGTGTGAATGATGTTTTGAGGGTGAGGAGACGTATGGTATGGCTTGCTAGCGTGGAATGTAATATAATTTAAATATTTTCCCAAACTTTTGTTGTATTCTACATAAGTAGATGATTAAATTTTAGTTAGCTGTGGTAACGTTGCCGTCTTCTCTTCATGTTACCGTTATCTCGCGGACAGATCATGTCATTCGCCAGGGGATGCACCAAAGCACGACGCAAACCAGTGCAGGCATCCCGCAACAATATATGACCCATTTGGGGAGCGGGTGGACAATGGCCTGATTTGTTCTGACTAGGAGGAACTACTAAATATCTATAATAAAATGTTCTGAAACTATGATCACAATTGTAAATCATGAATAATGCATTTTCGCAAATACGTACTTTGCTTGTGGAAATTTGACTACTCCAATACAGCCCCACCACATTGATGTCGTTGGTGACTCGTATTGACAGCCCATTACAACAGCGGCCAATGAGGGCGTCGAGGCATGCATGTCTTGGTTAGCCATCCCGGCAGTCCCCACTCCTCGCTCCAAGCAGCCAGGGGGGAACCTGGAATTTGTGCTGCATATTGTTCTATGCGGATTTTGATCCAAAGTGTGCCATTAATAAGAATCCGTCGGGTGCAATTATGCAAGCTTGAGCATTTTGAGAAATTGAAGATGGCGGCCTAATATTACATAACACACCAACGTAGTACGGTTTATATTGATAAAACTTCCGTAATATTTGACTACAAAACAGTTCATTTTGGTGTCTAACCATAGGCGTTTTTGTGGTCAAGGAAATCCAATAACAACAATGAAATACATAGACACCTTTATTTATACGGTCTGAAAAAAATAGACGGTCTGTTAAACTAATAATACCGTTACGCGCTGTGGAGTGTCTGTGGTGTGTGTTGAGGCGTGCGCGAATGAGGAGGTGTAGAGTCAGTGTCCGTTGTCTGGTAGTATGAGATACATGCGGGCGGCACAGCGGGGAAGGGTTGACACAGAAAGACCAGGGTGACGTTCATTCGCGCCGATAACTCTGAATTGGGTCGGCACGGTGGCCACTGGATGGTGATTGGTGGCTAGCTGGCGGCGGGAAGACAAGGGGAGGGACAGGGAGCCGCTGGGCGTCGAGTGGGGCAAGAGTAGGGTAGAGGACAGACCCCGTCAGGAGCTCCATGTGCGGCGCGTGTTATTCGTGCGAGTGTGGCCTGTGGGTGAGTATAGACCGGCGCCTCACGAGTAGCTGGGTGTAGAGCACAGCGGGAGAGCAACCAGGAAGGTTTGGCTGGGGAGGGCGGGCAAGCGAGCGCCGCCGACTCCGTCAGGAGAATCTGCCTCGCCGTCAGGAGAATCGTCAGCCTAAGTAGTGCCTCGCATAAGCCATTCACGTGTGTGTGTGCCTCTCAGTAAAGCTGGAGTCGTGTGTTAGAATTAACTTTCGGAAAATTGGTTGTGACCATGTTTTAGTCCTGTCTACTCTCTCCCACCTTCAGGAGCTGAGAACGGTGTTATTGTGGACCTCCTGCCATTAAATGTAGTGCGTGTTACAGTGAACGTCGCAGTGTTATCTTTCCGCCCATGTGATTGACTACATGTTATACACCAACACTCGCCTTCAGGTATTCTACCGAAACCTTCATCAGGAGGTACAGTGGTTACAGGGGGCGCCTTGGGGGTTTAGAGATAGACAAGGTGAGTCTGTGAAGGCCCCTGAGTAACAACAATTACATTAAGAAAAAAATAAGATTCAAAACCATCCAAGTAGACTGGGAAAAGTACAATAAGCAATAATTCTAGAATACCCAATCTAAGATGGACCGCAAAAATGAGTAGCGAACATTAACATATTTACAGAGAATTAATCAGCTTTATATCCAACAGATTTTCATGAATCTAAAGGGATTAAGCTAATCTATTCCCACTAGAACATAAGCAAAATACACAAGTGTCTTAGAGACGAGATACTATTGCAGTAGCGTCCAATGAGGAAAAACTCATATAATCAAACCATCAGTCATCACTGTGATCCTCATCAGTTACTGTCATCTTCATCCGAGTCATTGGCACCCTCTATCCGTTGTTTCAAGCAATGTCCAGCGATTCGACTGTTCTTATTTCCGCTCGACATCGACCAAAAAGCAGAAACAGGACATCTGACCGCCACACATCCACACCTCTCAGTTGGGCATGGTGTTCGCTTGAGAAGCCACATTGGATCAGCTTCATAACAGCTGCTGGAGCAATTTCCGTTTGTGGTGGGAGGGTCACTCACTGGCCATAAATACACCAAAATCGACATCAGATACCCAGCCGTGCCAGGAGGGTCCAATCTGTGTGCCTCGCCAGTCAGTGCCCGAGCTCAAAGCATGTGTGCTTGCTTGAAAGATGTGCCCTTTTCACGTTTTCTCGCAATGCTTCACTTGTAGGAGGACACGTTCTTCAGTTGGTGAACTGACGCACAGCACTTTTTACTGCCCATGCTGGAGATCAATGTCTGCTATGGATATCTGACATGTTGTCGTTTGGTCCACACTTTCTCTCCATAAGGCATGCTGCAATAAACTGGGTTACTTCTAAAAATTATTGCCCATCGTGTTGGGCTTCCGGTTGGTGTATGCTGTTCCAGTTTATACCTGCCTTTAGGACTTTTACTGCTGTGATTTTTCAATAACAACTGTGTCGCATCCTGTCAACCCATGTGCTGCCACCGAAGCTGTGGGACAATTAGCCTGGTGTTTGTTTACCCCCCCCCCCCGTGTCTCCAATGTTCACTGAAAGTCCTTTCAGGAGAAGTCGGTTCCATGAGAGGCATGCAGAGAGTTGACAGTTAGTGGTAGTAATGTACAAGCAATACAAAACACGTCTGTGTCTACTGAGATTACTTTAATAGTCTTTCTGGTGTTAGAAACAAAACTGGACAAACCTGGTGTGGAAAAGATGGAGGCTGCTTCCTCATGGTTAGTTTGCAAATCTGATCTCTCCACTTGTTACACTTGCCAGACTTTCAACAGGAGTATCAGCTTTCCACTGTGACAACAAAGTTGTTGGTAACCGGAAGCCTTGCGTTCTATCGTAGAAGTTCCTCAAGTTGATCATCTCAATGAGCTGCCTCCTTGTTGTGTGCCACATTGAGAACAAAACGTCTCGGGAGGAATTGGCGTTTAGTCAGCCGTACTGACCATGTTCCTTGCAATGCTGACTCCAGCGATCGTGCAGCCCTTGTGCTGCTCTGGATGCTTTTTATTGTGATATTTGTGTCAAACACTACAAATACACGGTTGTCCCGCGAAAACGTCATCTTGGAAAGCACATAATCTACAAAGGCATTCCATAATCATTGACGACTCCCTTACGTTGGCCACGTTTGAACTAGCCACATTGCGAGCACATCCATCATATATATTGCATCTGTGTGGCTGTGTGCATGTCCTGGAGGAATGTTTCCACTTGGAGAGTCTTCTTGAGCGTAGCTTGGTTTAGCTTATTCTCATTTCAGGTTGGTCCTTTGTGCCATCAAAGAGTGACGTTGGAGAGGTGCCAGGCCTATCCTGACTGAATTTTACATTCAATGTCTCGATAGTTTATTAATATCATCAGCAGCTTGAGAAGAACTTCACAGCCATAGTCCCTTTTTATCAGTGGTATGTGTTCTCTTGCTTGTTCCGACCATGGATTTTGACTCTGTTTACAATCGGCTTGATGGAATCCTTCATGGCCAACTTGATTCAACGCTTGTCTTGCTGGATTCCAATGGTGTAAAGACAAATGGGCATTTCCACATTCAATGTCTCTGATTAATCCTTCGGTTACAATGTGGACAAGTCCCTGAGGATGTTCACCCCCTTTTCACCTCCCAGCTTTAGAGGATGGAATGCACAAACTTCAGCTTTTCACGCACAGCAGTCCTGTCTTCTTCATCAATTGCGTTTCGGGAGCGGCATCTCCTCCTTGTTACCTTGGTATCATCTTTGTTAGTTTCTGTTCTTCATCTCTGCTAAGTCTTTCAGTAACCGGCTCTGCAGATGTAAGCTAAGCGCCCAACAACTAACAGCAGGATGGGTCATGGTTAAGCCTTGTGAGACCAAAAAAAATGTTAAAAAAAATTCACAAAAATTGTGACCGGTTTGACCTCCTATGGACCTTATGTTGACGACAATTCATATATAATTAGTTTGAGGTGATAAGCTAATCAAACGAACATTTTGGTAGTAAAAACATTGTCAGAAAGGTCTGTACATGTGTGATCTAATGCTCATGTATTATTACCCCTACCTCAAATTTCAAGTCCCAAACAGTGATTCCCATTCATCTTCAGTCGTCATTTTTGCAAAATGCAAGGATGCAAAAGTTGCACCCGACAGATTCCAAAAACTAGAGGTTTGCAGGCTATCAAAAATCCTTCAAAGAAACAATTATGCCCCCACAAATTCAAAGGTTCGGCCTAAAATATGCGTTTTGCCACCGGACTATCCCTCCCCTCCCTTAACCACGCTTCCCCTGCACTATAGTCATTTCTTCTATCAAGTCACTTGTGGAAATTATACACCAACATCCTCTCAATTATTAGTAGTTGGTAGTTTTATTCCCCCCCTGTGAGGAGGTATTGTTCGCTCACCATAGGGGGAGACAGTGAGAATGCTATAATATACGTATAATTATAATGGTAATGGTAGAAAAATATAAAGCGACAAAGTGACGTGATACATTGGAAAAGACTATAGGAACGTACACTTACAGGCAGTTTTGGTGGCCACGGTCTTTGTGGAGGAGGCCGATGCTGGTGGAGGTGGATGAGGGCCCAGGCGATCTGGATGGCGAATGTGGACCAGGTCTACGCGTCAGGAGCTTCAACGCCCTCGTTGAGCCTTCGGCCGCACCTAAGCAGATGCCTGGGACAATCTAGATAAATGAATACCAGCTTTTCATTGTCCAGTCCATCGAGAGTGAGTTGCTTGTCAATGAGCCTTAAATATAATCAATAAGCATTTTTTTTTTTCATGATGTTCAATGTGGGCTTAATTAAAAATCGATCACACAAAAATGAAACAAGAACAACGACGGTGATCCTGAGTAGGACCCTCCACGCCTGGGTGGGTGACAGAGAAGGACAGGTGGCAAAATAATACCCAACAAATCATTTAAAATAGTCTAGAAAAACCACTGCATGCGGTTTTTCTAGGCTATAGTGAACCATAAGAAACACGGTGTCCACCACAAAGAGGGTGATTGATGAAGGCCCGATCACTCACGTCTTGAGGTTGGGAGAGGCCTAGGTTGTGGGTAACAGGAGGAGGGGGTGGCGGGGAGTCGGAGAGGCAGGACCCCAGACGGGCAGCAGGTGGTAGGTGGTGGAGGCAGGCCAGCAGCATAACCTTCCCTCAAACCCCGCCCATGCGGCCTGTGCCGCCGACCACTCGCCTGCCAGCGGGCAAGACAGATAGACAGACAATAACCTGTTGAATCAGGCAGAGAAGGATGACATATAAATTATCCAAGGGCATGCCTAAATTTTTAGTTATGAGAGAGAGTAAAGTTAAAGCTGATAAAACTGTCCACTCACTCGACAAGACGCAAGAGTAAGGGGCGATCGGATAGAAGTTTTAAGTGGAGTAAAGGGATTTATAAAGGAGAAGGGTAGAAAAAGTTCTCAGGCTAGTAACCAGGGTAGAACAAGAAGTAACGGATTCAAGCTGGTAAAAGAGTAATTTAAAAAAGAAAATAGGGAAAACTGGTTCACAAATAGGGTGGTAAATGATTGGAATGGGAAAGCAGGTAGTAGGTAGAGTTTATAACTTGCGGAGTCATAAAAGAGCACTTTGAGAGGCTTGATAAATCATGGATGGGGATGCAAGGTGGATGTAGGTAGTGTTAAAGTAACAGGAGACTACCTCGTGTAAGCTCGCAGGCCTTGTAGAGCTTCCTTTTTTTCTTATGTTTCTTAATGGTTGAAAATATCCTCCCTTTGTGTCTGTTAAAGCTGCCTTGGTTTCTTCCCACAGCTGACTGATATAGTGTTTATGGGAACCTCGATTCCTCTGTGAGCTGATAAACTTTCTTCGCATTAACTTTCCCCCTCTCCAGAGTGTGTTTTTATGGCAAAGTTCAGAAGTAAACAGGAGAGCCAGGATGAGGGCGAGAGGTGTTCAGAGGAGCCAGGGCCAGTGGAAGGAAGACCGCAGGGAAGGGAATTCCTCAGGTTTCACTTCTTTATGCACCCCCTTTATCATTAGCACCACCCTCCTCGGAGATGTCATGACTTACTTCATACCCAATGCCTCATGGTAGTATAGGAGCTGCCTGAAGGACCATTGACAAAGCATTACAATACATCATGGCGTAGTTAGGATCTATCAATTGAGGGCACCTGGGGGGCCAAGCTGTGTGAGGGGGGGGGGGCACTATGGCAGCGAGGAGCTCATGGGACATTCTGATGCCACATAGAAGGGTTATTAAGGCATATAGTCAGTCACCAGGTCCAAGCAGATAGAGCGGCAGCCATGGCCAGTGGGGGGGCACCTGGGGGGGGGGGGGGCTTTCGGATTTCTCATGGGGGGGGCAAACGTATCAACCCGTAAACTACGCCACTGGCTAAGACGATCTGACGTTATATAAGGTAGAAAGATAACGAGAACTGCAACAGCCATTACATTGCAGAAGAGGACTAAACAAACCTGCATCAACGTAAGCTCGCAAGCCCTCCCTCCCTCAGTTACATCACAGTGGCGCCGCAAAGACATGGTGACTGGGGTGGCCAGGTTGGAACACACAACCAGTGTGGGGTGGCCATGACATAGCCATTGAAAAATAAATGATTGTATTTTTATTAGATTTCTGAATCAGAAAAGGGGTGGACTATGAGATTTCAGGCCGTGGTGGATCTAGAGGGTGGCCACGGTCACCCCCAAGGAGGCTAGAGACACGTTCTCTAGCTTCCTTGGCCACCCCCTATCCGCCACTGCCCACTCATTCCTCTCACTCTCCCTCCCTTTCTCTCTACTACCTTACGCTGCAGAAATATGAAGGAAAAGCAATAAAATTACGCGTTTGTGGGCAAAAAATCACCTTCTTTCTCCTCCCAGTAGCCTGCACACGCGTCCTGCCTCTTCGCCAGCTCGCTCTCGACTGTCGCTCACACAAGATTACTCAAGGAAGTCAACACTGCTTTGAAACACTAAATCTTTCCCTTATTTCCTTCCCACGCCCTTACCTGTTGACCTTTGACCAATCATTCTTGACCTGTGACGTTAACAAAGTCTTAAGTTAGTAAATGGAGAGTTGAGGTAATAGTGTTGTATAGTTTTCTAGTATTTTTTTAAAAGTTTATATTGATAGAGGTTTGTTAAGTGCTTTCAAAACTCATATTTAAAAGAGTCGCAGAGGATTGTGGTAGAATATTTTTTTTTTTTTTGTTAAGTAGTTTGGTGGTTGTTAAAGGACTGGAGTTAGCTTGGTACATGCTCCAGGGGCTGCCATATAATGATACACAATCAGATTGTTCATAATCCAAAAACTGAGCTATTAATACATGTACGTTTTTTTACAAGTATATTCCCTAGACAAGTCACAAATATAGATAATGTACACTCGTTATATCAACCTCATTGCTGTGATGAATACATAGAACAGAATAAAACTTTACCGGATCTGAACGCCCAGATCTTCCTTTGCTATATATTGCAAATCGTTCTGTGTTAGCCATAAAAATTACGAAAAAGTAACTTCATAATACCAAATTAATTAGTCGAACCAGGTTAATAAACAGGTTGCATACTCTATAAATAATGTTATATTCATGAACATCGTACTAAAGGTAGCCAAGATTACAATTGGAAGTTAACAGCGTTATGGGGTCTTCCCAAGGGTTAAATTAATACCATTGATCGCCACCTACCTGATTATGTATTTGAACTATAGGCCTCATTCATTATCACAGAAAACTCATTATGTGATAATACATTAGAAACAAACAACTTTACCCTACCGGACTGAACGAAACCCTTGAGACCAGAACGATAATTTACTTGTAATGTGGGTACCATTAGACGATTCTTAGGGCTAAGTAAGAATGCTCGTCAAATCACGGCAGGTGGAGATTCCCGACGTCGTATCTCCACCGTGGGATCAGGATATACAAGGAATAGTTTTCAAAGATACCGGCCAGTGGTGATTTGGGCAGGCGTACCAACACAAAGCGAGTCAAGACGGCTCAGTATTTAGTGACTGTTTTACACCTATCTAATTCTGGTTACTGCCTAATTTATCATTTCGGTCCAGAGAGAAAATAATAGCTTCGTGGTGTCACCACTTGTCGTGAAGGCGTTGAATGAAGAAAAAAATGGGCCTCTGAGTGATGCTTTTGTGCATACATTTGAACGTCCCGCACAGTCGCAAGATACAGCAATATGGCGGAACCACCTCCAGACACCGCCGCTCTACCTCGTCACCACTATCACAGCAGTATAAGGCCTCTGCACCTAGATTTATTACTTCAATGGTATGACACGTGTGCACATGCACAGTGTCAGAATGTCAGGTCTCGGGATATGTTAGAAAAACTCGCCTGTTAATGGTTGGGAAAGAAATAGGATGGAATAAGGCAGAGCGGTAGCAGGTGGGATGTGCATGGTGAAACGCTCAGCGACTCAAACCTCCACCGTTGCGTTGGCCTCTGTTGAATTCTTGCTTACCGCGCGCGACGCAACGGGTCGAGAAAATTTCTTGCATATGGCCCGTGACTATAAGCAATATTGTATAATATGAACCTGTTTAGTATCCTGTGGAACTAGAGTAATTTGGTATATCAGTTACTTTTTCGTTATTTTATGGCTCACAACAGACTAATATTTTGATGCAAAGGAAAAATTCGGCGTGAAGGAGTTAATGACATGGACACCTACCTGAGACCGTTTTGATGATGACCTTGAGGGCGGCGCGGCGTAGGGGTCCCGGTAGAGGCCCCGCAGAACCGCCCGAAGGTGCCCTCCTGCACCACATTCGCCCACCTCCACTGTGTGCCGCCCACCCACGGCCCACTGTACCCATACATCTAGGGGACTCTTGTAGTAGCTATGTATTACTTATTTTCAAAAGAAATTATACTTTAGGGTTCTCAAAATATATTCTTGACACAAAGTTGAATGAAATGCTAAAAGATAATCAGTACCGTAACATAACCTATAGTTCACCAGTCACTCCCACTGCACTAATGTCGCCAGGCGCGATTATATTACCAATTTTAGCATCACTGCACTAATGTCGCCAGGCGCTCGATATTACCAAATTGTAGCCATCCTGAGACTTTCATGTGTCACTGAAGAAGGCATGCACAGTTAGTTAGATTATGTACATCACACTACATGTCTTCAGTGGCACATAAAAGTCTGTAGTGATGCTAAAATTCGTAATATATTGTGCCTGGCGACGTAAGTGCGAGTGGCAAGTGGACTGGGACTATAGTGTTATCTACGGGCAGTACTTATGTAAAACCATTGATGAAGGAAAATGGTCTATCAAAAGCATACTGGATGAACACAGTAGTAAGCTGAAGACTCCTTTACTGGATGACACAGTAAGCTGAATGACTCTTTACTGGATGACACAGTAAGCGAATGACTCTTTATGGATGCACAGTAAGCTGAATGACTATTTACTGGAGACACAGAGGAAGCTGAATGACTCTTTACTGGATGACACAGTAAGGCTGAATGACTCTTAACTGATGAACACAGTAGCTGAAATGACTCTTTACTGGATGACACAGTAAGCTGAATGACTCTTTACTGGATGGACACAGTAAGCTGAATGACTCGTTACTGGATGACACAGTAAGCTGAATGACTCTTACTGATGACACCTTAGCTGAATGACTCTTTACTGGATGGACACAGAAGCTGAATGACTCTTTACTGGATGAAACAGTAAGCTGAATGGACTCTTTCTGGAGGACACAGTAAGCTGAATGACTCTTTACTGGATGACACAGTAAGCTGAATGACTCTTTACTGGATGACACAGGAAGCTGAATGACTCTCTACTGGATGACACAGTAAGCTGTAAGACTCTTTAATGGAGACACAGTAAGCTGAATGACTCTTTACTGGATGACACAGTAAGCTGAATGACTCTTTACTGGATGACACAGTAAGTCTGAATGGACTCTTTACCTGGGACACAGTAAGCTGGAAGACTCTTTTACTTGATGAACACCTTAAGCTGAATGACTCTTTACTGGATGACACAGTAAGCGAATGACTCTTTTACTGGATGACACAGTAAAGATGAATGGACTCTTTACTGGATGACACAGTAGCTGAATGACTCTTTTACTAATCAAAAACACCGCGACAGCACAAATTCATAGTTCTCTGCATGACTGACTGTCGCCTTGCTGGGTAACCACACTCACCTTCCAACCGCTATGGCTAAACTGGGCCGCATCCTCTCGCTGGGGTCCACATTACGGGGTCGCCGCCACGAGGCCTGCAATGGGGTCACCAACGGTATTACAGTGTGTTCAGTGGCAACCACACACACACACGAAGATTATAACCTATCACTGGACAAATACAGAGCTATGAGTATGCAGGGAAATCTTTGTTGCTACAGACAAAATGCTGCTTGATCACTTAGAAATAAAGTTAAAATTTTGCTCAACAAGAACTCATTCATCACTCACGTGTTACGCTTTTGAGGTGCAGTCACCGTGAAATATAAAAAAAAACTTGGCCAGAATCCACCACTTAAAAAGGTTAAGACTCGGGGCGGTGCCGAGGGAGCGCCAGTCTGGTACATGTCCTGTCCTGTACCTGGAACTGTCGCCGATAGGAACACTCGCTGATAGGAACGCTCGCTGATAGGAACACTCGCCGATAGGAACACTCGCCGACGTCGGTGAGTGTTCCTTTTTTTCACGTCGGCGAGTGTTTCCCCATTACCGTGTTCTTCTGCATTCAGGGATTAAAAAAAACAAAAAAAAAAAAATTGTTAAAACCAACAATAAGTGCCTGAACAGTTAGGCTAGATTATGTGGTTTAGGTAGGTTAGAGTCCTTTTCATATATTACAAGTTGAACCTAAAAGTGTCTCCAGAAAATTTCCGTCGGCGAGTGTGCCATTGTCGGTCAGAGAGTTCTCGTTTGGTGTTTCGGCGACAGTTCCTATCGGTCGACCAGTTCCCAAAAACCTTTGCCTGTCTCACCTGGGAGTGCAGGGAGGAGGCGCAGCATGAGGCGTTTACGAGTGGCGGGGAGGCGGGGAGCGAGTGGGCGGGGGAAGTAGGGCTGCGAGAGTACACATGTGCGAGGGCGACGAGGCGTTCCTTATAGTGCAGCGACTCCCCTCCTGTTCCCGCGGCACACACCTGCAAACCAGCCCGACAAAGACTGCATTAGCGGCTAATGGTGTGGGGTGGGGTGTGTGTGTGTGTGTGTGTGTGTGTGTCATGCAGTGTGCACAGCCAAAGTACACGTTTCATCATTGCATTCCACTCCAGGTATTATATTATTATGCTTCTGCTGTGATTATGAAGAGGACTTAACCCATTAACGCCCAGATATTGCTATGCTATATAAAATCGCCTGTTAGCCATAAAAATCACGAAAAATAAACTAGTATACAAATTAGCTAGTGGGACAAGGGTACTAAACCGGTATTATACATAAAGATAAATTGCTTACATTCATTAAAATAGTCTAATGGTACCCAAATTACAATGGAAATTACGTTCTGGGCCTCATGGGGTTAATTACACCACCTGCCTGGCACTTCGGCAGACTTGTGCGTCACTGTAATGCATACTAGTCAATAATACTATAGTCGCCACTGCACTAATGTCGCCAGACGGATTTTATAGGCGAATATTACGAATTTTAGCATCACTACAGACTTGTATGTGCTACTTAAAAGGACATGTAATAATATAAACTACTGTGCATGCCTCTTCAGTGCACATACAAGTCTGTAGTAATGCTAAAATTTGTTAAATATGGCACCTGGCGACATTGTGCAGTGGCGCTATTAGTGGTTATGACGGTAGGGTACATTTAAAGAGACTATATAATGCGTGTACCTGTGATATCATCTGCACAGCCTAGGCCACTATAGGTCGCGGCTCTCAAACTCGTATTGCGTCACACTGATAAAGAAACTGCCTGTCATTTTTTCTACTTTTCGGGAAATATAAAAAAACTGCCTCATTATCTTAATTTTGATATGAATGCATTGTTTATCCTTTTATATGTTAGACCACTCACACCCTACACACACACACACCCTATACACACACACACCCTACACACACACACACACACACACACACCCTATACACACACACACACTCACCCTACACATGACATTGGCGACTATACCAATAGATGCGCCACAGGATGAAAAATGGATTCAGGCAAAAATCCAGAAATTGCCGAAAAAATAGTTAGGGAGTTTCTTTATGAGGGTGACGATTGGCGGAGTGTTTGCCCATTACTGCTTTGTTGTAAATGTTCAGAATTCAAGCAGTCCATAGAGCTCCATATTATTTAACATTTACGGGAATGCGAGGAATTATTGACCGTTATAAATATGGATAGCTATACTGATTCTTTCCTTAGTGTATTTACTCATGATTTTTTTTATTGTTGTGATCTTACAGAGGGCAGAGGACTATAGGTTTTATTGTTGTGATCTTACAGAGGGCAGAGGACTATAGGTTTTATTGTTGTGATCTTACAGAGGGCAGAGGACTATAGGTTTTATTGTTGTGATCTTACAGAGGGCAGAGGACTATAGGTTTTATTGTTGTGATCTTACAGAGGGCAGAGGACTATAGGTTTTATTGTTGTGATCTTACAGAGGGCAGAGGACTATGGTTTTTTATTGTTGTGATCTCTACAGAGGGCAGAGGACTATATGTTTATTGTTGTGATCTTACAGAGGCAGAGGACTCATAGGTTTTATTGTATGTTATCTTACAGAGGGCAGAGGACTATAGGTTTTATTGTTGTGATCCTTACAGAGGGCAGAGGACTATAGGTTATGTGGTGATCTTACAGAGGGCAGAGGACTATAGGTTTTATTGTTGTGATCTTACAGAGGGCAGAGGACTATAGGTTTTATTGTTGTGATCTTACAGAGGGCAGAGGACTATAGGTTTTATTGTTGTGATCTTACAGAGGGCAGAGGACTATAGGTTTTATTGTTGTGATCTTACAGAGGGCAGAGGACTATAGGTTTTATTGTTGTGATCTTACAGAGGGCAGAGGACTATAGGTTTTATTGTTGTTGATCTACAGAGGGCCAGAGGATATAGGTTTTATGTTGTGATCTTACAGAGGGCAGAGACTATAGGTTTTATTGTTGTGATGTTAACAGAGGGCAGAGGACTATAGGTTTATTGTTGTGATTTACCAGAGGGCAGAGTACTATAGGTTTATTGTTGTGATCTTACAGAGGGCAGAGGACTATAGGTTTTAACACTCCGAATCAGTCCTTTTTTTTTTTTTTTATCTATATAGCAAAAACACTGATCTTTTGACGGGGATTTGAGGAATAAGATAAGATAAGATTTCAGCATAATTGAAGTACACAGGGGAGAAACATAACACGCTCTCTCTCTTTCTCTCTCTCGTTCTCTCGTTCTCTCTCTCTCTCTCTCTCTCTCTCTCTCTCTCTCTCTCTCTCTCTCTCTCTCTCTCTCTCTCTCTCTCTCTCTCTCTCTCTCTCTCATTTCACGCGTCAATGAACTTCGGGTCGTGGCGGCGTGGTGTGCCTTCCTTCATGCAGGGCGGTGTTACACGATCTGTATAGGCGAAACCTGGGGGGTGGGAAAAAAAACCATGCAAGGCCGTGATAGGGGTGAGGGATAGGGGTGAGGGAAGGGGATGGATAAGTCAACAGGGATACAAATGGACTGATAGATGGATGGAGGCGTGGACAGTTTAAACCCTTGAGACTCAGATCTTTCCTTTGCTATATAAAATTGTCTGTTGTTGAGCCATATAATTACAAAAAGTCGCTTAATACTTACCAAATTAGTTAGTCGACGAGGAATACTAAACAGGTCATACTATAAAATATTGCTTAACTATTACTAAGAATTGTCTAATAGTACCCAAACTACAATGGAAATCACGTTCTGTGCCTCTCCAGGTTTTAAACACAGGAAAAGAGTCAGTGGTGAAGACTTGCACTGCCGCGTGTTGTTGTGACCTGGATTATCTTATTGAATATCGTTCGTCGCACAAAACCCAAGCCGCACATGCAGACCACGGGGGGACGAGATCCGGGAAAAACAATTCACACAACACGCACACGAACACGCACACACACGCCGTCTTGTACGCAAAAAAAATTCGAAAATACTCGTCCGAGGAAAAACCACGTTAAACTCCAAAATAAGTTCAGTAATACAGTGTACCAAAAAACAAAACTAAAAAAATATATACTTTTGAATGTAGGTAAACTGTCCTGTCGTTGTAATAATAATTGTAATGTAATATAAATAATTCTTCAAACTCAATGCTTTTAAACTCGTATTATATTGTTTTAAACCCCTTGAGACCCAGAACGTAATTTCCAGTATTTGACTACCATTAGACGATTCTAGTGACTATAAGCATTATTATAGATATGACTTGTTTAGTATTCCTTGTCGACTTACTAATTTTGGTATATTCAGTTACTTTTCGTAATGCTATGGCTAAACAACAGGCAATTTTTTATAGTAAAGGAAAGATTCCCTTCTTTTCCTCCTCCCTAGGCGTGAAGGGTCAATGTTGCTAGTCCACGCCACTCTAGAATGGTTTAGATGACCACAAGTCAAAGTATTTCGTAGTAGAAACTCTAGAACGGCTGTTGAGTGACACGGCAACCAAGGGATTTGTGCAGAACAGAGTGAGCCATGCCTTCAGGCAATCCCGCTGGAGGTCTTGAAAAACTCTGTAGTTGTAAAATCAAAATAATCGACTTACAGGTCAACTTTTGTGTGTGTTTCAGTTTGAAGTCATCACAGTTATGTAGATAAGCAACAAAGAATGATGGAAAAAGAGAGAGAGAGAGATGAGAGGAGAGAGACTAGAGAGATGAGAGAGAGAGAGAGAGAGAGAGAGAGAGAGAGAGAGAAGAGAGAGGAACGAGAGAGAAGAGATGAGAGAGAGGAGAACGAGGGAGAAGGAGAGAGAGAGAGAGAGAGAGAACGAGCATCCCCAAGAGAGCGACTCACTGTGCCTGGTCCTCTTCACCCTGAGGTAGTAGGACGGAGGCCACGGTGATGACCAGGACGGTGAAGTTTGCAGGCGGCCGCCCATGGCCACGTACCAGGGGGCCCAGGGAGGTGGACATCCACTGGGGGCGCAAGGTAGATGCTCTCGTTCCTGGGGCAAAGTCTTCTGTGTAAGGAAAGAAGAGAATCTCCGTCAGAAGGATGGAAGGGAGAGAAAGGGAGAGGCGAAGGAGGCAAATCTGTGTGAATTGCGATCTGTAAGACAAAAAAAACCTGCTAAATAAATACACCGGAAATACCTAAATAAACTGAAACTGAAACTGCAAATGATGAAAAAAGGATGACAATTGAAAGGGTTGAAAAGGTCAGAAGGATGGGACGGGAGGAAGGGAAGGCGAAGAATGCCAATCTGTGTGAATATCTACAAGGCAAAGAAACGGCTAAATAAATACACCGGAGATATCTAAATAAAGTACTAAAGGAAATCTATACATACGCCCAAGAACAACCGAACATTAACAAAACTACCAAATGTAAATCTATAATAATATAAGCGAAAGTGTGTGTGCGTGTGTGTGTGTGTCCGCAATAGGTGCCGCCCTCCGTGCCCCAATCCCATCATATGGCACAGTTTTGGAACCAGCTTGACCAGGGGCAACTTTTAAGCCCACTTATGAGATGATCCGATCCCTTTTTTTTTTTCTTTTTTTTTTTTAGCAGCCTATTAGCGAGAATTGTGAAAATAAAATGTGGATTGCGAGAATTGAGGAAACCTTGATGTAGGGTGATGGGTAATGGGTGAGTGAATGGGTGGGGTGTGGGGTGATGGGTGAGTGAATGGGTGGGGGGTGATGGGTGAGGGAATAGGTGGGAGGTGATGGGTAATGGGTGAGTGAATGGGTGGGGGGTGATGGGTAATGGGTGAGTGAATGGGTGGGGGGTGATGGGTAATGGGTGAGTGAATGGGTGGGGGGTGATGGGTAAGGCGTTAATACATACATTTCTACATCCATGATTTCAGGAAAGTTAGAAGGGGCTATCTGGAGAGTCTGTGTTTGGTGGGCCTTCGGCCCACCAAACACACTCTCCAGAAAGCTGTGTTTGGTGGGCCTAAGGCCCACCAAACACAGGTGGTGGGCCGAAGGCCCACCAATAGCCCTCCGCAGGAGCTAGCCAAGAAGTCCGCCCGGAGGCGGCTTTGCGCTAGTGTCATCTTT
>JACEEZ010023300.1:0-13585 GCA_016584305.1 Chionoecetes opilio
TGTTTTTTTTCTTTTTCCTCATAATAATAGTGGTACATCATGTTTAAGTGTTACTTACGACCCAAAATGAATACTCTTGGTTTACCGGTCATTTCGCCCACACGTCATTCGGCCCACATGTAAGAGTCAATTCGCCCACATGTAAGAGTCAATTCGCCCACATGTAAGAGTCAATTCGCCCACACGATCCATGTCATGGAGTCATGTAACTATATCTTCCTCTGGCAGAAATGGAATGAACCACCAGTAACCTTGGGCGAAATAAACGGTAAATTTCTAGTTTTTGCCCATACTCTCCCACTTCCCCCCAAACAATTTTTGGGGACCGGTGGGAATGCGGGTTTTCGGTTGGGGAACAAATTATGCGTCAAAATACTAATTTTAAAAAAGTTGTGTAGGGGGGGTAAAACTCCCTAGATCTAGGTAAATTTCCTTATATCTAGAGAAAATTGCCAAACCCAAAAATAAACCTAACCAAACCCAAAAATTTAAACCAACCCTAGCAGGGGGCTTGACCACCGATAACCTAACCTAACCAAATCTAACCTAACCTACCAAATCTAACCTAAACCAAATCTAACCTAACCAAAACCATATCTAACCTAAACTACCCAAATTTCCAACCTACCCTAACCTAACCTAGCTAACCTCCTAGCGGGGGTTGGGGGTTCTCGACCACAAAAACAAATATAACCTAGCCTCCTAGCTCCTAGACTCCATATGTGGGCGAAATGACTCCATGGTGTGGCGAAATGGCATGTGGCGAAATGACCGGATACCATACTCTTGAGTCTATACCAACATCACCAACCTTTGCTTTGATTTATCTTTTACCCATACTCCATCCATAAACAAGTTGCATAACCACGGTGACATTACCCATCGTGTGGGCGAATTGACTTAAGAGTGGGCGAATTGACTCTTACATGTGGGCGAAATGTCTTGTGGGCGAATTTGGGACGTGTGGGCGAAATGCCCCGGTAACCAATAGTATTCATTGGCTCGTCAAGTAACACTTAAACCCATGATGAAACCACTACTTATTATGAGGAAAGAACAACAAAAGGAACTCAATTAATAAGGTATTTAAATACTATCATAACCATGAATTTTGTACAACCTACAAAGAGAAGACATACGACGATAAAAAATTTTTAGAGTTTTTTTTTGGTCGAAATTGATATTCCAGGTGCTGTATTTCCGTGCTCGCTGACAACATAGAGAAGACCTGGGGTTTATGGTTGATGTGCAAAGGCTTCTAAACCAGGAAAACAGTCACAGCAGAGTCTCTTTAAAAGAAGTAAGCAATGATAGGGACACATTACGTACCTACCAGTTTGCTTACCTTTTTGAGGGAGGCTGTTATGACTCTTTTTCCTTGGTTTAGAAGCCTCTGCACATCAGCCATTACCTCAGGTCTTCTCTATAGTGTTCTCAGGGAGAAAGGGGCACAGTAATATAGCACCTGGAATATCAATTTCGCGCAAATAACTCGAAATTCTTCCATCGCCGTAGTTTTCCCTTCGTAGGTCCATCCGCGCGACCCGCCTTATCCCCACAATGCACCGATGTAAAAACCGTGACGTATTTTATGTCTGGGGCCCATTCCACAGGCTTTTCCAACTATGATCTTATATCAATAGAAATTGAAATCACACACACACACACACACACACACACACAAAAACACCACACACCACACACTTGACACCACCAACGATGGTCAAGTGGATAGAGCGCTGGCCTGTCAATCTGTGGTAGCCGGTTCGAATCCTCACTGCTCCCGGTGATTTTTCACCGACAAAATTCATAATAATATAAGAAAATAAGGAAGCTACAAAAAGCCGCGAGACCTACACGTGGTAGTTTCCTGTTACTTAACACTACCTACATCCACTTTTCATCCCCATCCATGAATTTATCCAGCCTCCTTTTAAAGCTTCCTAAGGTGTCTTGCACTGACGTCACGATCTAGCGTCTTCAAGCCAAATGCCGCCGTCTTCAAGCCAAATGCCGCCCGTTCGAGCGAGCTGGAGGAACCAAAACTCCACCTTGCCGTCCGTGTTTGCCAGTTTATGGTACTTTTCCCTCCCCAAATATGTTTATCAGTATAAAAGATATACTTTTTGTCTTGGGAATGTTTGTTCTATAATATTGTCAAATAAAAACCGTAAATACACTAAAGAAAGGCCATTATGAGACTCTCAAGAAATATGCATGAACTTAATATTCACCAGCGCCAGCTCCCATTTAATATTTTGCTCGAAAACATTTTACATGGATAATATCAATAAAAGGGGAAATTTTTCATTAGTTTTTCCATTGATATATTTAGTTTTCTGATAAATTAATTATAACCATATAAAAATTGGGCGTTAACTAATAACCTCTAAAACGGAGAAATTACCCGATTTCATGATGTTATTTTTTTAGTTAACGCTAATTTATGCATGGTTCTAATTCATTTATCAGAAAACGAAATATATCAATGGAAGCTAATAAAATTCCGCTTCTATTGATATTGTCCATGAAAAGGTTTTCCCGCAAAATATTAAATGGGAGCTGGATTTTGGTGAATATTAAGTTCTGCATATTTCTTGAGAGTCTCATAATGGCCTTTCTTTAGTGTGTTTTACGGTTTTTTATTTGATAATATTATAGAACAAGCATTTCCGAAGAAAAGATTTCCGAAGATATATGAAATCTCGGTGGGGCCCCGTACAGACTCCGTCCGTGACGTCATCAATCTCAGGCGCAGGCTTTTACATACAGACGGCTTTGCCAGTGACCACCTACGACTGAGTCCATTCCAATAATTTACCACCCCCATTTGTGAACCAGTTTTTTCCCCATTTCCTTTTTAGATCTCGTTTTTCCAGTTTGAATTCATTACCTCTTTTTCTACCCTGATTAGCTACTGGCCGTGAGACCTTTTCCTACATCTCCTTTATTGTATCCCTTTACCCTTATAAACCTCAATCGATCAGATCGCCCCTTACTCTACGCCTCTCGAGTGAGGGTAAAATTCAATACTTCAAATCTCATCTCATAACTAAAGTTACCCCATCCCCTGTACCCCTTTTTTGGGCATCCTTCTCTGCACTATTCTAACAAGGCTATATCCATCCTGTAATACGGAGACCAAAACTGTACCGCAAAAGTCTACCTAGGTGCATAGTCTAGGTGAGGTCTGACTAGAGCCAAATAAAGCGTTAGAATAACCTCAACACTTCTACGTTTAACACTCCCCGGTAATGAATCCTAAACACCCTATTAGCTCGATTTCTAGCATCAAAATGTAAAAGCGGAAAAATGGGTTAAAACTTTTAACCCATGACTGACGAAGATTTTACGTTTGAATGGGAGGGGTAAAGTAATATATAAATGTCAAGTACAAAGTGAGTGATTTTCCTCCACTCCTCAGTTCTGAATCACTATATAAAAATATATTGTGATATATTTTTTATACCGGGGATAGCTGGCCACGTCGGCTGGCTAAGGCAAAAGGAGGGAGGGAGACGCCATATTAGTTTGGTAGTGGTCCAGGAGTCCCAAAATGTCCCAGTCGGACAGGGGAGGTGTGGTTTTTCACCCTTGGAAAAAGGGGCCCCGGGGGCTGTGGAAAAGACGGCTGGAGGAGGCAGCTGGATGAGCTGGGTAGGAACACCTGTGAACGCTTTTGAGTGAAAACCAGGATTACAGCTAAGGATTAGTCCTTATAGCTGGAGTGTGTGGAACATTGATTTCTTGACTCAACAACTTTCAGTGACCGGGAAATGTTTAGGTTTTAGAGAGTGTATATATGATTACGTTCGTGAGCACCCCAGCTAATACTAGCATCGTGTCGATGTGGTTAGCATTAAGCATATTATTACAGTAAAGAGAGAGACGTTAAAGATTTATGATTAAAAGAGGGTACATATGATTACGTTCGTGAGTACGACTAATACTAGCGTCGTGTCGATGTGGTTAGCATTAAGCATGTTTTTTACAGTAAGGAGAGTGACGGGAAATTATTTAGGTTAGAGAGTGTACAGTACATGTTGGAATTTTTGACCATCAATTGATGGTCGACAACAAATGTTAAAATTATGATGTTTGTTAACGTGAACTCACCTTGCGATTAACTCAATTCTTTCTAATCTGCTATGATCCCCTATTTAGCTCTAACTAAGGTATACTCAGCAGTGGCAGGTGGGTTGTAATGTGGGTTTGGCTTGATCTCTAGCTTTGGGGAAGTATTGTAGGTCGAGGTATACAAGAGTCGCAACAGGCCTGGGAGTGGGGAAATTGTGACGGGGTGGTGACTGGGCTGAAAAATGCACGTATGGCCGCAATTGTGTGGTCGGCCGACGAAGCCTTTCACAGCTGAGCCGATATTATCAAGTGTGTTTTACACTTCGTCCTTCTCACCGATTGATCGGTTAAAGTTTACTCATATTATTATGGGGGTTGACTACACCTTAGTGTATAATCAAAACGCTCACTACAACTTCATATCGTGTGGCTGACTTTGTGACTACTATGTCTTGACTAAACTCCCTTCAAGGAGTTTACACGTGGGACAAAGTTTCCAACAATGTTCCAATACGTGGAAATTTCCTTACAATTCTTAGATTATGTTAATCCTTTGATCAATTGTGTATTATAGATGATCCCACCAAAATTATCTAATTAATCTAAATACTCTTAATTTATCCCAAAAATCTATTATAATTATAAATAGGGGGAATTTGTGTTCGTACCCCCGCCCCTGACGGTAGGCCCCCCAAAATTTTCCCCCCATTCAAATTACCTTATCAAAATAGAGCTTTTTTTAGTGGATAATTTCCAAAACGGGGGGCCCGGCAAAAAAATAAAAGGGTTGTTCAGGTAATTTGACCCCCTTTTAATGAGGTTTTTTCCCCCAAGGGGTTTTTAAACATTTTAAAAAGCAGCTTCCCTCCGAGGTCGAGAATCCCCTAAGTTGGCCTGCCAAGACGCAGACTTAAAAAGTCCTTCATTTCTCCTTCAGCAACTCTGGGGGATCAAACTATTTCCGTCCGCACACGTTTTCCCCCTATAGTAACTCCACAACCTCAAAAACCCCTTTTTTCCCTTCAGTTGCAATTTTTCTATTTTTCCTAGGGGCCATTCCCCCCCCCCCAAAAACAGGAATATCTCCCTAAAAATATCTCCTATTTGAAGGGGGACTTTGATTTTCTGGCGGTTGAGCCCAAAAAAATTTTTCCCCTTAACTCGAAAAAATCGCCCCTCCAATGTTTATCCCATGATTTTAAAATTTTACTTAAGGTGTGTAACTTCCCCGGGAGAGTTGAGCCGGGTCTTTTTTTCTAGGTCTTGATATTTTCCCCTTTTATCTAAAAAAGGAAGGGTTCCAGTCTTCTCCCAAAAAATTAAATGGGGGGAGAAAGACTTCTATTTTACTGATGAATCTCTAAGTAGGTTTAAGGGTGGGTTTATTGATCGGGTCTAAATCTCATCACATGGTTTTCAAGTCTTCTAGACCTATCTTTGTCTTTGGGAGTTTTCCAAAAGAAAAAGACTTGCAATGCCAATCTTTCTCTCTGTGAAACCATTTTCCAAAAGGAGCTCGGGGGTAGTAAAGGCCATGAGCTTTCCTTTAACTCAGAGTTTTTAACTGATGGATGATTTAATATTTTAAAAATTTGGGGGGGGCCCTCCCCAAAGTTAGTACATTATCGCAAATCATCGCCGGGACACGACCCCGAGCCACAACCGCCGGGAACATTGAATAAATGTTTCGGCACTTAAATCACACTTTTCTAAATAAACAGCCCTTGAAGGTGCAAGTAAATAAGCAGACATATACTTTCTTGGGGGGAGTTTTTTCCCCTTAATTATTATTGCCCCAGTATAGCGACCCCAGCTACCTCAAATTTTTTTTAAGGGATTGTACTCGTCCAGGGGGATTGAGGGGGCCCGGATAGGTGATCATCTTCCCTCATTTCTTGCTTTTTGATACAAGTTTTGGGGTAGTTTTTAACTGCCTGTCTACCCTGCGGTATCCAGAATTCCCTCCTGAGATGGCTAGTTACCATTCCACCATGTAAAATTTTTCCCATGAGATTATCCACTATCAATTTAGTAAGATGATGACGCTTGGGGAATGACCCGGGGATTGCAGGTTTATCGGGAAGATCGCTTTCCCAAATTCTTCCTCCCCCCCCAAAAACCAAATGTGCCCTCGTTATCTGGGTACAGACCTAATGATTTGATAAGTTTGTTCCTACGGGGGCGGGGGCCCGGGGGCTATGATTGATATTCCTAGGAAATTCCTTTTTTTGATTGTTCTAACCCAAAACTTCAAAGGGTCAGAACTATCCCCCTTTGTAAATTTTAAAACCAATTTAAAGTCTTTAAAATATTTTTGTTTAAAATAAGGAAAACCTTTTAAAAACCAAAAAAAGGACGGGGATCAATAAGGTTCCTGTTTTATATCTTCTGATATGTCGATTTACTATAACCTTTTTGATTAGGCCTTCTCTTTAAATTTTTCACCCAGTAGGACCTTTAAAACCTAACCCTGTATTTAATTTGGGGATAGTTTTCCTGGAAAAAATTCAGCGGGGGTTTTCCCTTTGGTAGCAACAAAATTATAGTGAAATTGGAACCTAAGTAAATTATCTTACCAAAACACGATTCCTGACAAAAGGGATTTTAGTGTTATTTTTCACAAACCCCAGTGTAGGCAAATTTCACTATCGTCCACTATATACTTCACAAATTTTTGTAATAAATTGCTTGATATTGAGTAATTTAGTGCCTAATTCTAATCCCCGGTCGCTCCATTTGGGAAATGTTCTAGGTTTAAAATTGGGGCAACCCGACCTTAGACATATTATTTACATTCCTTCCTGCTTTTAAGGGGTAGGCTCTGCACCCCGTACCCCTTTTTTGAAACTAAAAAAAAAGGTATTGCTGGGGTTTGTCGCCCACAGCATTTATTCTCCTATTATGTAATTTATTTATCTTATTGAACTCAGATTTTATAGTCTCCCATTTTGTATATTTCCCCCATCTAGGGGGGTACCCCAATCGGGGTTTTTCTCCCAGGCCTTTTGTATTAGACTTTTACCCCTTATAGTTATTGGGCTCACTACCCAAAAAGGGGTCAAACTTGGGCTGACCTGACTTAAAGAGTTTCTTTTTGGTTGGCCACACAAAAAAATTGGACACTTTAATCTTATTTATCTTTTTTTCATTCCCCCAAAATCCTAACACTGTTTGGGATCTCTGGTGGCAAAATTTAAGGAAATCCTTCCTGATTATCCCTTCTAGTCTTGGAGTTTTTAGTTTTCCCAAACTCTGTAAGGGGGCTGGCCTTCCTGCACTCTTTATTAGCCAGATTTAATTTGAATTATTCTTCCTCAGAATTTATCGCCCCCTGCAAATTATCCATATAGAAGTTTTTCCCCAATTCGGGGCTATCAAAACCCCTTTAAAAAGGGTACTGCAATTTTTTTTTTATAGAAAGGGGCTTGAGCAAGAACCAAAAACAAAACTGTTAAACAATATGGGGGGTGGGGGCTATCTTCCTGATATATATTTTCAGCCATGGGAAATTTTTGTGAAATTTTCTATCTTCTTTTTTTAGACCAAATCTTAGGAAACCCTTAGAGATGTCAGCCCATAACAAATTTTATCTGTTCTAAAATTTTACTAACCTCTCCAGTTTAGACAAGAGATTCGGTCCTGTCTGCAGCATCTTTTAAAAACTAGCACTTTTTTAGTTTTGAAACTAAAATTGAAAACTATTTGATGGGGGGGGTTGATGAATTTTTAGCCACTGCGGGTGTTTTAAATAATGTCCATTTATGATTTACTGCTCCTTCCTTTTTTCGAAAAAATCACCCTTTTAATTGATCTTGAATGATCTTATCATAGCACTCCAATTTAACTGTTTTTCTTCAGTTTTCTTATTGAACTATTTAAGAGGTTCTTAACTATGTAAAATTTGGGAAAGGGTAACCAGGGGCTTTTATTGCCAAGGTAGCCCTACTTCATATTTCCATTAAAAAATTGACAGTGTGTCATATGATCTAGAGTATTTTGATCCTTAGGAACTGTTGGGGATGATCCCGATAGTTTCTAGATCCCATAATTTTGGCAGGGGGATACCCGTTTCTTCCAATAACTCATTGATTTGAGTGGGAATAAGGAGTCCCTATTCTAGCAACCAAAGAGGGGTTGTGCAGACTAGGAACGAATTCCTCTTGTTTTGGCGGGGTGAGTTTTTGGGGATGGGTCCCATTTAACCCCCCACCGGCACTGGTGAACAGGAATTTTATGTCTTTTGATGACCTTACTTAGGAATCGCCCAAAAAAATCAGCGCCTATTATTATTGGTAGGACCATCAATATCCTCAAAGGTATTTCTAACTAGTAAAAACCCCTTTCTGTTTCAAATTTTTTCAGCTGTAGATTTAAGCCCTTTTACATTTAATTTTTATACCGATTCTTAACTAACACTACCCTACATTGATATCTACCCAAATTGAACTAGGGGTCGAACAATGTAAAAAATTTTGAGTTTCTTTATTGCCAGAAAGCCCGAAATGGCTAAGTGCACCTTGCTAATTCGGGGATTTTGCAATGAGCAACTATTTCTCCACTAATAAATGTTTCTTTTGCTCCACTGTCAAACTTTTTTTAAAACTATGGCGGATTTACCATTTTGCTCCCCTTAAACTCTGCCGTGGGGACGGGATAAACTACTCAACTTTTTACTGCCAATTTAAAACAATCGTGGGGTTGTTCCCCCCATCACCATTAGGACAAATGCTACGTGATGAAGGGATTTTCACACTTCCAACAAGTCCCCAGGCTAATAGGACAGGCTTGTAGGGCATTTTACCACTAAGGCAGGTTAGGCAGTTCCCGGGCCCCTTTACCCTTTTGTACCTAGTGGAAAATGGGGGTATATATTAAAAGGGGAGGGTTGATGTTTTTCCCCCGCAGAAAGCATTTTTTTTTTCTGACTTCATTTGTAATTACCTTATTTAGAATGGCACCGTTTTTTGAAGGTCTTGGTGAGTTTACCGGCGGGTCTAGTTTGAAACTTTTTTCCCGGTTTTTTTTCCCCATCAAAACTTTAGGGGAGCGGGATAACTCCAAAAAAGAGGGCTCTCTAAACTTAAAGGTGGTGATATCGCTGTTAAACTTTGGGGTCTAGTTATCTCAATCTCCCGGGGGGGGGTTCCGCTCAATCCCTTTGTAAATGTTTGCATCTTGTAATAACCCCCTCCTCTATTTGCTTGACCGTGAAGTAATTACTATTGTACCTTTGTTTAAACGGGCTCGCATCCTGGTTGGGAGTTTTCTCCCTATCATGATACTAACCATCCATCGATTTTGTCAAGGGGTTTATGCCTTTAATGGCCCTTTTGTGTGCAACTTAAAAATTATTCTAAATCTTCCAAATTTTGTTTGATTGTAGAAGGGCTAGTGATCCTGAACTTGCAGAAAAAATTCTTTTTTTATCTGATTTTTATCTTTTAAAATTTTCTCTAAAAATCTTTATGCCACATTATAATTTGGGATTTTCTACTGTTAATTCCTTTAAACCAGCAGAATGCAGACCTTCAAAATGACCCAACAAATGGTTAATTTTTTGCACCTCTGCTAGATCATCCTATTATCAATTAATTTGAAATTTTTCCCAGAAAGAATACCAATTCTCACCCTCAAAAAGGGGCAAAGACAAATCTAGTAATTTAAGTTGGGGGGAAAAAGGGTTTGGCTGTGGTTTTTTTGATCACGCACTAAATTGTATATGTATTACTGTTTCCATTATTTGGTACATTCCCTTTTTAAACATACTTGGCTCAAATTAATTTTCTTATCCCCAGCTTCTAAAAATTGGAAATAAGCCCCCTCATAATTATCCCCTTTAGTTTTTTTGCATTAGCAGACCTGTCTTTAAATATTATTCAATATGGGTAGTCCCCCGCTGTGACTCCACTTATGGGGGGGCAGTAGCGGAGCGGTTTAAGCTCTGACTGCGTTCTCGGGGGAACCGAGTTCGACCCCGAAAAAACCAAAACCTTTCTGCACCGTCAGGGCCTAGAACACCCACTGCCCCGCCCCTCAAAATCTCCTCGACTTCGAGTGCATCCCAGGACACAGGGGGGGGGGGGGGCATGACCCCACAGGGGTCACTTAAGAAACCCGCCTGCGGGCCACCCCAACGGGCGAGGACCAACCCAGAACCCTCAAGTGAACCTCCAGAGCCCACCCTCCGAGCCCCGGGTCACCACTGCCTACAGGGGCTATGGGACAAATGTAAAAAAAAAAAAAAAAAAAAAAAAATTATTATATATAATATTATATAATATAATAATATATATATATATTATTATATATATATATATATTCGGTAAGCCAACCTAATTTACCCCCCAATCTTTTTGTCCCTTCGTCATGATTTTAATTGATTAAATTAAAAAAAAAAAAAGAAAAGAAAATAACAAGTTTGGATAAATGTTTATGGGTTAGGGTTCCTTTAAAGAATTCTAAGGGGGGTTGTGTTTGGTGGGCTAACAAAGGGCATAAACCGGCCTATAAAACCACCCCTCACTTTTTAAACTATCTAACTTTATAAACAGTTGGCGGATGGAATCTTAAATGCGGCCTGTGTCGTGGGTAACTTGTGGCTCACGGGCAGGTTCGGCGGCCCATTTATGGGGGCCAAAATCTTTTTTTTTAAGCCAAAGGGGGGGCGGGAAAAATAGTGTTTCCTCTGTGTCAGACCAGTAATCCACCTAGTGCTTTGGTACCTCCCACTCCCCTTTCTTCACTTTTTGAAATTATGAATTTTGGGTTTTACAAAGCAACAACCCGCCTAGTCCAAAGCCGCCATCCGAAGGGGTCGGCCTCAAAAAGGCGTGCGTTAAAATAACTATGTACCTTTTAATTCTCTCTTCAAAGGCCCATTTTAGAATCTTTTGACCCATCAAGTGAGTTGGCCCCCAGGTGATGTCTAGGGATGATTGGTCTTCCCAGGGTCTAAACAAACACACTCCTAAGACTGTGACACTTCCCCTTCTTTTTCTTCACAATCTTTGATATTATTTTTGATGATCTGGGGCTACACTCATCATTATATCTTCCTCCCAGAAAAAAATTGTGAGTCTGAGGCCACCCAAATACTGCATTGAGCCGACTGATTAATCTATCACCCTGCCCCCCGAAAAGCTCAAAATCCTGAACTCCACATCTTCCACGACCAGCTGCGCGGACAAAACTGTGTCCACCACACTCTCTTATACATTCCCAAAGATAATCTTATACTCAGGCACCAAACTGTTGGAATTATCGACCCCCAAATTTATGGTCGCAACAACTGTTTAAAAATTTTAATGTTTATTAAGTGAACCCCCATGCAATAACCCAATTTACCTAATCGCTATGAACCCTATTAGCTCTAACTAAAAGGGTTTTCCCGCGTGGGAGGTGGGGTTTTAATTGCTTTGGCTTGACTCCAGCTTTGGGGAAGTATGTATGTAATGCCCGTTATTCGGAAGAATAGGGGGGAATTCCTATCATACAAATTTTCCGGGGTTTTGTCATAAACAATTCAATCTTTTTTGTTTCCGTAAATTTATCTTTTTTCTTTCCATCTATCACTTCTATTTCCTTCCTTCCCTCATTCCCTCCCCCCATACACTCCGAGTACGAGCAAAATTTGTGGACACTTTTTCGCGATCTTGATAACTAGTGATTCCCAACTTTTTTTCCTCTCCTCACCCCCTATCAATCAAGGAACCTCTTAAATTCTTTAAAGTTTCAAAATAGTCCCCCCATAGTGTAGATCAAGTTCAACAGAGGGGGTTTGTCGTGGTCTTCGCTAAATTGAGAGTCGACCAAAATTTTTATCATATCTCACCAACCCCTCGCTCTAAAACACGTTTCGAAAGGCTTTTCCCCCGACGGGAGGAATCTTTTTCCCCGGGGATTAGTGTAAAAAAATTAAATTCTTCTATATCAAGTTAAAAAAATGTATATAGGCACCCTTTTTATAATATACTTTTTTATTGTTAATTATCATTCTGGTCTGATAATCCCTTTAGGAGAGGCCAGGGTTTATAAATCCGAAACATTCCCCTTTTTTCCCCCCACTAAGCCCAAAACCCCGCCCTTTGTCCACCCCGGGGGGCCCAGTCTCTCCTCCATCCCCCTCCGGGCAGACCTCGGTACCCCCTCCTATTTTCCCCCCCCCCTTCCCTTTTTATATTATATCTATCTATATTTCTAAAATATAGGAGAGTTGGTTACTTTTTCATTAAACGCAAGGAGGGCCCGGCCTGCCTTATAAGGTTATTAACGAGAGTCTCCCTCCCCCTTCCCGACTCAGACGGACTCTCAGTCTGACAAAAAAAACCCGTCACATGGTTTTTTTTGTGAAACTCAAACAAAATTCTTACTCTTATATTCCCCCCTTTATTTTCCGTATAAATATAAATTTTCCCTATGTTTCATAATGAATATAAATTCATTAATAGGATTCAGTGAGGAAGGTTTTTCATAAAGGCTTTCCTTTTTCAATGGGGGGAGCTTTCCTTTTTCAATGGGGGGAGCTCTCCTTATCAGATGTAGATTTTTCCTTATCAATGTGAGTTTTTCCTGATCAGAGTGTAAGTTTTCCTGTATCAGATTGGAGAGCTTTTTGTCAGGGGGGGAAACTTTTTGTTCAATTGGGGCTTTCCCGTGTCGGGGGGGGAACTTTTTGTGTTGGGTTAGAGCTTATTGTGTGTCTGGGTCTCAAAAAAGGCATAAAACTTCAGGTGAATAAAAGGGGATTTTTTCAAAAATATTTTGTGTCTTTTGTAGAAACCTCAGGGTTTATTATTCTTGTTTGGACAGTATTTCCCCCCACTTCCAAAAGATGTCAGCCTTACTCGTAAATTCCAGTATCAACCCCGACTACTAAATAAACAATATATAAAATATTCAAATGTGCTCAGGAAGTAAAAACCCTAGAACTATGCCTGAGCTGTGGCAGCATTTTCCCCTTTCTCCTTTAAATCCTACCTTTCCCCTTAAGATTCAATCCCGACTACAGTTTCAACCCAAGATATAATTTCCTGTCAAATAGACAACTTTCTTGTAGTTTTGCGGGGGGATTTTTTTTTTTTTATCGGTCTAAGATACAAAAAGTTTTAAAGTTTTCAAAACCCAAAAAACTCTGGAACACAGTGTCGAGGTAGACAGAGTCGCAAAAGGCTGGGATGGAAAATTTTTGACGGCGGGTGACTGGGGTAAGATCACGTAATGGCCGCGATTGTGTGGTCGGCCGGGCGAAAAACCTTTCCAGCTGAGCCGATATTTAAAGTTTTTTTACACTTTCGTCCCCCTCACCCGAATCGGTTAAAATTTTCCCTATTTTTTGAGGTTGACTACACCTTAGTGAAATCAAACCTCACTACAAAAACTTCAATCGTAGGGGGGCTGACTCGTGATTTAAAATTTTTACTAAACTCCCTTCAAGACAGCTAGGGTTTACACGTGGGACAAGTTCCAAAATTTCCAATGCGTGAAAAAACAATTTTTTTCCCCTTTTTAA
>JACEEZ010023301.1:0-55000 GCA_016584305.1 Chionoecetes opilio
CGGGTCTTTTGTCCGAAATTTTCCATCTTTAAAAAACCACCTCTCTCATACACTGCTCGTTGTTGGCGTCTGTGAGACGTGGCTCCGACGCTTTTTCTCCCCCCCCCTTTCCCCCAACTATCTTCCTACGGAGGCAGGGGGCCGGGGGGGGCAAGGGGGGGGCCTCTTTTTTGCTGGTCCACCGTTTCCCTCTTTTCTAGCCCTCTACTATCACTCCCTTTCCCTGGAGGTGGCCTGGAGCATGGGGGGGGTGACTGTTTCCTTTGATTCGGGCCCCTTGGGGTTTCTTTTTTTACAACCCTGTTTAGATAAAACCCTTCGGGGAAATTCCAGCATTGTTCTCCACTTTCCCCCCAGATTAAATGGGGATTTTAATGCCCATCATGACCTCGGGGAAGGGCCCCCCCAGGAGCCGAAGAAACCGCTGGGGCGGGTCCCTCTCGGTTTTCCCCTGGCGGCTGTGTTTCTTTATCTCTCCTTACCCCCCCTTGGGCCTCCTCCCAAAATGTCCATTTCAGGGAACCCCCTCCCCTTGGCCCTCTGCCCGGGAAATGGCCCCCTCCTCCTCCCACTGTCACAACTGGCCCTTATTGGAATTGCCCCATCTTTCCTTTGAATTTCCTTCCCTTCAGTCCACCCCCCCCTCCCCCTTCCGCGGGGACCTCGTGGTCCTTTCCCCAAAAGGAACTGGGGCTCTTTTAAAAATCAAATTTAATTCATTTCCCCCCCTCCCATTACCCTCCCTTCAGGGATATAATTAAATCCCCTCAGGGTCCCCCCCTGGGGGACGGGGGGGCCCCCACCCCTTTCTTTAATCACTTCCCCACCCCCCCCTCCTCCCCGGGTCCCCTGGTGGTCCCGGAAAGTGTGGGGAAAGCCCTTCAGGCCAAAGCCACCCCCTTTAAACTGCGTGGCGTAAAAACCCCCCCATTCCCTTGCTCAGTGTCGCTTCCGTTTATTTGGACCCCCGATGAAAAACGTGTTATTCTTGATAAAACTTCTGCAGGCCTCCTTTTGTGCTTCCCTGTCCTTTCCCTCCTCATCCCCCCCCGGGCTTGGTCCTTTTTCGGGAATATGGTCCCCCCTACCCCCTTCACTTTCCCTTTAACGTAAGGGTGCCCTCCTCATCACTGATGCCGACAAAGTCGGTGCCTTGCCCCCACTTTTCCCCTACCCCCGGTTCTCCAAACCCCCGTACCCCACCTTTTGGTTTACCCCCCCTTCCCACACCGGCCATAAAATTACCTGTATAACCCCCCCGGAGTTTTCCCTGGGTTTTACACCACTGCCCGCTAGGAGGCGGCGGCCCGGACAACGTCCCAAAGGGTTTTTTCTTCCCTTTCCCCTCCCGGATGCTCGGGCCCCCTCCTCCTGACTTTTAACGCCACTGGCTGTCGGGACTTCCCCTTCTGTTGGGGTCTGCCATCACAATTCCTATTCTTAGCCTGGCAAGGCTCTTCTGAGCTTCCTCCTATAGGCCCTTAGCCTTCTCCTAATCTTAGAAAGTGTAGAAAAAATAAAACGGTGTGGGGTTACAGGGTTTTGGAACACAAACCCTTCTTCCATCAAAATGTTCGGGTTTTGTCCTCACCGGGGGCCCCTGGATGCCCTGCCCCCCAGCTGGGGCACCACATAAGGAAGGGTTTAAAACCCCAAAAAATGGGGATTTTTCAAAGCTCACGCTCAAGCCTGTCCTCAGGCTCTCACATCCTACACTTTCAGGGTAATGATCTACTTTCCGTAAAATTTTCTTACTTTTTTTGGAATATCGAAATTACCCCTTTAATACAAAACTGAAAAAATTCTTATAAAAAAAGTAGTTTATATTTTATTTGTCTGCACTTGGTGAAAATATTGCAAAACAATTGAAAAGAAAAAATCAAAACTTTTAAAAAAAAAAAATCCCCTTTTATAAAAAAAAAAAAAGTTCAAGCGAATGGGCTTCAGGAAAATCTACTTGTATTAAGCTTCATGATACCTGTTTTGGGTTTGTCTGTTCCCCTTTGGCGAAAATTTAACCAAGAATAAATTTAAAATGCTTGGGACCCCAACAACATCCCCGGGGGGAAGACAGTTGAGAGCGTTTTTTTACTTTCCTTTTTCGAAGACGAAAACCCTTTTTATTGGGAAAAAGGTTTGGGAGCATGCCACGAATATTCCAGTAAGGGTAGAGAGTGTGATGAATAACGGGTGATAATAGTTAGGTGACTTTCTGGGGATTGAGGATTTTGGAGTATCAGGATTAGCTGTGAGGTAAGGGGCGGGCGCTGTGCTGAGTTCCTACCCCTGTGGGGGGGATCTACAGGGAAAATGGATGATAACGGCCTGCCCCGGGATGGTTTCTGTGGAGATGCTGAACGCCCACTCTGTTTTGGGTTAAATGTTCGTCGCAAAAAGACAGACACACCCAAAACAGTTTCTCAGTGAAGCTTACATACAAGTGATTTTCCTGAGCCTCATTCTCTTGAACTTGCTTTTTTTTGAAGACGTTTTTTAAAGATTGAGTTTTCAATATTCAAAGTTTTTTCCATTTTTTAAACCAATGGGACAAATAAAATGATAAACTAAATTTTTTTTTTTAAGAACTTTTTCAGTTTTTGTATTAAGGGTAATTTTGTATGTCCCAAAGAAGTACAGGGGGAAATTTTCGGTAAAAGTAGATCATTCGCCTGAAAGTGCTGAGGATGGAGATGCGCGAGGGACATTGGCGGCTTAGCTTTGAAACTCCCCATTCACCTTAGCCTTTATTGACCCCCAAGCACTTTTGAACTCCTCCATAATGCCTCTTAAAAAAACTTCCCCGCCGGGGATGATGGCTCCCCTCTCCAATGGTTAAATCCTTCCTGTCTTCCAGGCCCTTCTCTCTGGTGATCGGGAAAAACCCATTCCAGGTTTACCCGTCCCCGGGGGCGTCCCACGGGTTCCCCCTCGCCCTGTCCTTTTCAACATTGTTTTCAGATTTCCCCCGCTCCCATGCACAATGCCCCATCTATGCTATGAACTCTCTTTTGCTCTGCCCCATTCCGGGAGGCCCAAGCCCATCTTCAAGGGGGTTTTTAATAATCGTACACTACTGCATCACCCGCGCGGGGGACTGATGCCTTTTCCCCTCTTGTGACTCCCGTGGTCAACTTGTACGGTCCCCATGATGAATCAGAATTTGATGAAGGGCGGTCTCCCTTTGGGTTTCCCCCGCCGCGGCGGGCGCGCTTAAAACATTAAACGTCTAACAATCGCTATTTAAACACATTCGCTAATTTTTTTTTTTTTTTTCTTTGCATGTTTCCTCTAGTCATAAATACGTACAATTGTTGTTCCCCAATACACTATTTACACTCCTTAATTTTGCTGATGACAGTCAACCTATCCCGCTAATTTTGCCCCCGCACCCGCTAGTCGGACCGCCCTCTTGGAAAGGCAGTCTGCCGTTGCTTCGATGTCTCCCCCCCAGTTACCTCCTTTTAAAATTCCCCCCTTGATCCAAATTTTGAAGATGTATTCAACCCTCAGACGTTGTTGTCCCCAAAATTTTATAGGTTTATAGGGCCCAAACCCCTAGGTTCCCACAAAACTCGGGGGACCCTCCCACACCCCGAATTCCCTCAGAATGGGGCCACATTAACCGCGTACTCCACTCCAGAATGGGCCGGGTCCACAGAAGGGGAAAAAATTTGACCACCCTGAATTCAAAATGCCAGTAAATAGGGCCCGCAAATTATTCCCGGATAAAAACCCTTAATCCGTCCCCAGGTCAAGGTACCGTAGACTCAAGGGGACTGCAAAGGCTTTGGATAAACAACCCAAAATCGCCAACGTAATCCCGGTTAGTCTAAATGTCGCCCACCTTTTGTTTTATTCCCCTCGTCGAAAAACGCGTTTCGGCGAGGTGGTAGAAAACCAATTGTTGCCCACAAACCACGATATTTGTTTTTTGTTTGAAAATCATGTTTTCTAAAACCGAGTTCTGGGGCAAACCGGATTCACGATGCTTCAAAAGGGTTTGGTGATACCCGTCTCGTGTTAAACTTTTCCCCAATTTTTGAAATTGTCGAAAAGACTGTTGAAGGTTCGCAAGTTTTTGAACTTGCCCAAAGTCAGTACAGCCACAAGAGCCACTATAAAATTGATCCCCTCTGCACCATGTTGGCCCCACGAAAACAATGCAGGGTCCAGGGACGAAATTTTGGGCCGAGCCATGCTGTTCCTTCACCCTATGTACCTTTGTTGGGGTCGCAAAACCCATACACATTTTCCTCAGACGCCACAATAACCCTTGCGAATCGGAGGGGGTATCGGGTACATTTCACGCTCTATTTTTTTCCTGGGGGGTACGAGCTGTTGCCATTGTGGGCACCCCCAACCATTAGCTGAGGCACCCCTTGCCAAAGGCGCCTCCTTTGAACTGTGGGAGAGTTCTTCTGCACCCCTAGGTGTCCCCCCAAAACCCCCGGCACCAAGCGTCCCTTCACAATACTTCCCTTCCTTTCAGCTTTTCTGTACCCCCAAAACGTACAGATAAGCTTTTTGCCCAAAATTTTCCCCCTCTATAACCCCCTTTGGGTCCCCAATTCTCAATTCTTTTTCCTTAGCAACACCCCTCATTGTTTTTAAAAAAAACAACTTTTCTGTCCCCTCGCCCACTTTTTCCCCATGACAAAATTCTGTCCAACCCACTTTAATTTTACCTCTTTGCACTCTTAATTTTGAAGCATTTTGAGTATCGCCCAGTCGCCTCCCCCCCCCGACTAAAAATTTTACCAATACACTACCACGTTTCCCAACGCCCTTGTCTTTGACTATTTAACTTCACTACAGGTTTCCCAAACACACCCGGGGCACTCGCCCCCCGTGTCCGTCCCCAAACTCACCGTTGTGGCATCCACAGCCCCCTTCCCCCTCCCCCAAAACAAAAACAATTTCCGGGGATGGTGTATATCCATCCATGTCTGAACCGAACCCAATTTCCCATCACCACGCACCTGACTCGCAGAGCACGGTTTTGGGTGAACAATCTTCCTCTTTTGACACGCGCAATCAACATGGGGTCCCGTGGCAATTAAAATGGTGCCCCCTAACACACATTCCCCGTGTTTCAAAAAATTTTTTTCCGTTTTCCCCAATTAGGTCCCCGGGTCCGCGCCACTTTTTTACTGTCTGAGCTTGTAAAAAACATCATCCCCGTGTTAGGTCCCCGGGGGTCGTGTCTTCACTTTATGACGGTGCTCTGCAGCCTTTCACTAGATTCGCCCGGAAAATGCTTCCGTCCGGTAAAGGTTCGGGTTTTACCCTTCACTATATCGCAGTGTGGCTCCCCGTCTACGCCGGTGATTACAAAAGGGGCTCGGGAACCCCGGGGGTTTGGCCAAATACCAGCGGGTTTGGGGGAAGAAACCCGAAAATTGACAGTGCATTCCGGCAGCCACACCCAAGCCAGAGCAACACTAAAACACAGCCGGACAATCGCCAAAAACTTTCTTACCATTCCTCCCAACACAGCATTGAGCCTCTCACAAACACCCTTACTCCAAGGGCTTTCACTGCCCTGTTTTAATCTTAACATTGAATGCCTCACAGAGACTCATATTTAATTTTTAAATTTACAGCCCTTACTGATAAAATTTTTCCTGGGGGCCCAAAAAGCACAAACCCCAACCGGAAATATTTTCCCCAATAATAGTGCCTGCCTTTTTGTCTGGAAAAACAAGATGTACAATTTTGTATACAGGCCATCACCCAAAAAATACTTTTGCCCCCCGATTAAGGGCCCTGGAAAACACCCCGTTAAACCTGCTAGCCAAAGGGGCCCCTCACCCCGGTCTCGGGCTCGGTTTTTTTATACCGTTGCCACGTCAAGTCACCCGTCCTGTATCAATCCTCCGTTCAGGTTCGGTCCCTTAGTCGGATCTCTCCAAACTTTTCAATTTTTGCTGTAGGTGCCAAAATGACGATGAAGTTCAAGGCCCCCTTTCATGTCCCCCCTCCTTTTTAGGTCAGAGTGCCTCACTATATTAACTTTCCCCGTTTAGTCTGCCGATAACGGCACCCGAAAAGGGTCCTGCTGATGTAGTGATTTTACGACGTCCCTTTTTCGCCCCTTGACTGATTTTTTCACAGTGATTTTCATTTCGGCTCTTTCAAGCATCTATCAGCAACAACGGGAAATTACAGTTCACCACACAGAGGTCCATTTGGCACGCATATTCCCTATCAAGGGGAAAATAATTTCTTTAAGGAGACGAAAACCATTGCCAAAAGTGAAACGGAATTAAACCTCTTCCAAGTCCCGCTCATATTTAGCAAAACCCATTTACATACGCTTTAGCCAATGTGAACCACAACCCGTGTTTGTAAACCCGTTCAGGGCGGCACACCCTTGATTTTACCCCTAGTTTAATAAAATTTTCCCGTATCTTTATCTTCAAATAGCCCACGAAAAAGTTCAGGTTCCCCAACGTACCCACCATGCTCCCTTTTTTTTTCGTAGGGTAGGGGAACACTGCCAGTGATAATCGATTACAAATGCACATTGGGTATTTCCATATGCCCCCAAGGATTTTTTTCCCATCCTGTCTTTTAGTCCCTTTACCAGCCAAGGGCATAGCCTTGCGGGCCCCGCCAACCCCGTCTACTCGAGGGTTCCCCCCACATACAGGGCTTCCCACTTTCACCAAAAAAGTGCCCCCATTTTCCCCCAAATAAAGTTTGATTTTATTGAGTGGGCCCTCGGTCCCTTCGCCCCTCGAAAATTTCGGGTTTTTAGGTCGCCTTCATATTTTGTATGTAAACACCTGGTTTTGGGCAGACTAAATTTCTTTTTTCTTTCCTTAACAAACATGAAACCCAAAAAATGAAAAGGGCCCAAACCGAAATCAAGCTTCAATCCCTTTGTAACACCATGGTACTAGTTCAAACTTGACACAAAACCTTAATCTCTGCTTCTCTTTTTCCCTAGGCTAATAAAGCCTCAAATGCTGCAAATTTTCCCCTTTTTCCCTTACGCCAAAAAAACATCATCCAGCTTAAAAACACTTCCCCCGCCCCCTCTGCCTCCCAAATTGGTCTTATAAATTTTCCGCGATGCACTTCTGGCCCCCCCCGGGAAAAAGGGACAGATGTATTGCCAGCGCACGCTTTTTTTTTAAATTTGTGGCCCAGTCTACACCCCCACCCCTACACCCTCCCCCAAATCCCCCGTATTTTTCATCATGCCCAAATTTTCGGGGGCCATTTAAAGTAAAAAACCCCCATTAGTGCAGTTGTTAACCGCTCTGCTCCCAATGTTAATAACCCTGTAAAACTACGGCCCCACCCGCGCGCGGGGTTTGATGCTTTTCCCTTTTGGGGAAACCCCACGGGGTAACTTGTCAATGATCCCAGTGATGAAACAGAGACGTCTGATGATAGGGCGGCCCCCAAGGGGTTTCCCCGCCGCGGGGGGGGCGCGCATAAACTAAAAAAGTGTAACACACCGCTATTTTAAAACAGGGGGGTTGATGCCTTTAAATTTAAATGGACCACCCTTTTGGGGCCCTGAACCGGTGAGGCCAGAAATTCCCCTTTTGTGATCACCCGAAGGCGTTTTTCCCAAAATCCCAAGGGTACCATTAATGGGCCCCCAAAATTTTCCTTTTAAAAACCCCAAACCCAAAAATTTCCTTGGTTACTGTTGGAGGCCCCCCCCTTTCCCGGGGCCGCCACATACGGGAACCTGGTGACCTCGTGCCTAAAAGGGTTTAAACCCTTAATGAAGCCCCTTGGGGGGGTCAAGGGGGGTTTGGCGGACGGGAATACCCTCCAATTTCAAATTGCACTTACATCCTTTAGTCGCTTAGATAGGATGTGAGGTTTATGGTGGGGGCCTCCCCTTCCCCCCTCCACAATTTAGATGTAATCCAAAAATAATGCCCTTCGTAAGTTTTGGGGGCCTTCGGGTCCCCCCCCAGTCAAGCCCTTCAGGCAGAACCCCCTTTTCCCCCCTGCCCACACCGACGCCCCCAACCCCCCTTTTTCCACCCCTCACCAAGTTGCCCCCCCCAGCTCCCTGCCTCCACCCCCCCTCTGAACGGAAAGGGAAAACCTCTTCAGGGCCCCCCAAACCGTATAAAGGGCCCAAACCCACCTTTCGTAGAGAGAGCCCTCACTTTTTTGGTTTCTATCCGGGGATCCCCCCCCCTTATCCCCACTGGGGGGAAAAACCCCTTCCCCGGGGCCTTGGGTTTTCCCTTTCCTCTTTTTAAAATTCTCTGGCCCCTTCACACACCCCCCCAAAATGGTCCAAGGGCGCCCGGGTTGGAAGGGAGGTCCCTTTTTTATTCCCTCCCAAAACCCGCTACAGAACTCCCTCCCATTTACCCCCAAAGGCCCCCGTCTGCCGGGCCCTCCGTCTGTAGGGTGCGGCCATTTACACCCCGGCCCGGGGTCATTTGGGCCCCCGCCTGGGGGGGTTGCCCCCCGGGCGGGCCTCACCCTGAGGAAGAATTTTTGCCATCAGGGGGGGGGGCATAAAATTATGCCCCCCACCTTTGCCCCCCCCTGTACAGAAACCCATTTTAAAAGACCCTCACACCCTCCAACTTCTCCGACGTCACCCCCCTTCACACTCACCAGGGCCCTTGCTTCACATCCCCCCAACTTTTGCTTCACTTTTTCCTCGGCCATGTCATCCACCTTCAGGGGGTCCCTCCCCTTTGGGTGTCGGGGGAAAAACCCTGTGGCCGACAGGGGGGGCAGCAAAAGGCACACTCCCCCCCCTTTCTCCCATGGGGACTGACCACGGGACCGGGGACGGATTCAGGGACAAACCCTAGACTACATGAAACCGCCCCGGGACACAGGGGCTGATGACGCCTACAGTAAATTTCATTTGGAGAAACACAGACAAACGAAAACCAATGGGGGGACCCACTCCCCCACCCGTGCCCTGGACACCGCAGTCCCCAGACCCCGGGGTTTGGGGCCCAAACACCCGCCTAAAACCCTAAACCTACAAAACGGGGCATAAATGATGCCCCTCATGCCCGGGGCCCCAATACCTGGACACACCTGAACCCCTTTCCTCCTGCAATGTCCTCGCCCCCATCCCCCCGCAGGGCCTCCCAAATCACATACCCAAACTCCTCCTCCGCGCCCAAAACTTACCCGACCTTTTGGGTGGCCCCAGACCCCGGTTTGGCCTTAAAAAATCCCAAGCAAACAGCCCCTTCCTACGGGAAAGTTGGCCAACGGACAGGTTAACCGGGCTGATTCTTTTGCATCCTGCACCTTGGGGCACTAGAGGCGGGGCCCATCCCACCCTGCACGGCCCTAAAAATTTCCCAAAAAACCAAAAACCAACAAAAGGGTACATTTGTAAACCCTTTATTTTAAAATTTTTAGAGTTTTTTCCCCCCCTTTTTAGGGGGTGTTTTCCCTCCAGCCCTTCACAGACCCCTTCAGATCCCTCTAAAACGTAATTTAAAGTGGGGGGGGGGGGAGAGGGGAACAAAAAAAAAACAACCTAACTTCAAAAACCCAAAACCTGGTAAAACAATTTCTTTTTTGCCCTTAGGTCTCGGGGGTTATAAGGGATCGCTAGGGGTTATTGGTAAGGTTGGGTTTGGGTTAAGTGGGGGATTTTTATTTTCAATCAATCAATCATTGGGGGCATACCCCCGGGGGGCCCGGCGCCTCGCCCCCCCCTAGGGACGCCCCCCCGAGGGTCACCACGCGCGATTTCCCCATGCAAGCCCCTTTTCCCATCCCAAAAGCAGCTCTCGACAAAAAACATCAATTTGCCCCACCCCACGACCTTGGGGGCGCCCCCTTGGCCTCCCCCAGCCGGATTGTCTCTTACAGTACAACCCGAGGGGAAGGACGGTTTCAGGGTAGCGCCCACACCCCATATAGCCGAAAGTTGGCGCTGAGGGGACTATGAAGGAAAATAGGCCCGTTTCCCAGCTCAGGTGAAATCGTTTTGGGACAGGGAATCATCCCCGATCCCCTTTGATTCTGGGGAAGCAATTTCCCAAACCCTTTGATTCGTTTTTCCAAGTCACTATTTGTGCCCCAGTCTCAAAACCATGGGGAGTAAGACGGGGATACAAGCGATTTGAAGATCCGGATTTTTTGTCCTTCCCCACAGGTCCCGACCAAAAAAATACTCCGCTAGCAAAGTCCATAACACCGTGGGGCTATCCCAATCCGCCGGGGGACTTTTTGAGGGAAAACCCCCCCGAAATTATGGACTGTGCTCCCAAAGGGTATGTAAAATTTCCAGTTTCTCAATGTCCTCCCCAACATGCATGAACAGACTGTACTGCTTAATCTAGTAAGTCTCCAAAACACCTGGGCCCTTGGTCTGAGCCAGGAGACCTAAAGCCCCAAAAGGGTTTTGGGCCTCCGGGTTCCAGCCCTCGAGAGCCATCACCAAAGGACCTTCCCGCGACTCAGCAAAGATTACTGATCATCGGCAAAAAAAAAAGATCAGGATCTTGGGGTTTCCCCAAAAAGGGTGCTCCACAATCACTTTATCTCCCAAAATTGTCCAATTTCCCAAATCCTACAAGGTTTAAAAATGATGGGGCAAGGAGACCTTGTCACTCCCGTATTTACAGGAAAAAAACGGGGAAAAACTGCCCCACACTTCAAAAGCACTCTCCAAACCAGAAACAGACCAGTTATTTTAAACCCAAAAGTCCCCGCAGGAATCCTCGAAAGTGCCAGAAGAACCGAGTGACTCACGATGCCCCTGAGGCAAAAAGCCTTTTGAGATAACATAGGCTGCAAAACATTTCCCTTTTGGGGGAAACCAGTCGGCGTTTCCACCAGGACACGAAGCGCTAGGATACGGGCCGTTGGGGATTTTCCAGGGGGAAACCCCGACTGCTGAGGTCTCTGATGCTTCACCGATGGCCGGGAAACCCTGGGCAGCCCAAAGTGGGGCAAACACTGTGGGACTTGGCAGTTTTAATACCGCGGGAATTGTTGCAGTTTCCCACGGTCCCTATCCCTTTTCCCGATAGGGACGACCCCCCCCCCCCTTTTTAGCAGGAGGAAAAGGTACCTGATTTCCCCCACGGCAGTCAGGACAGCATGGGAAAACCCCTGGATCATTGCCTCAAACCCCCGCTTTGAGGAGCTGCACTGATATTACAAAACCAGCGCCTTTCCACCCCAAAATTTGCTACAGCCTCTCTGACTACGTCAAGGGGAGGGTGGGGTTTCGTCAATGGGAGGGGGTCTGCATCCAGCCGAAAACCCCGTGGGGTGAAGGCTCAGTTGGAGGGTCACCGTGAAACCCAATGCCCCAAAAATACTTTAGCCCAAAAGGGGCCATTGCCCATCCATGGTTTCCCACACGAGGCGGGCCCCTTGCTGTTTGAAAAAGCACTCGCCCCCAGAAGGAGACTTGGAACCTTTTCAGGGGGTCGGTAGGCGGGTCGGAGGTCATTTGCGTTTAAATGACCCTCGAAATCCCAGCGGATCCTGACTACCTCTCCTTGTCTTCCCCGGAGGGGTTTTAGCCGCATGACAGAGCCCTGTGCTGGTCCCGGTTCCCAGCCAGCCCGGCAGGCGATTCCCCGATTTTTTCCGCGTTTTCCGTCGAGACAAAAACCCCCCCTTGACCTCAGGCGCTCCCCCAAAAACTCCCTTTGGGAGCCGTAGAGTTTTTACGTTTGAAGGTACCCACGTTCTACAGGGGTCCCCCAGAGCCCCCGGCCCCATCAAAACCCATTTTGGGCTGCCACCGGGAACCATGAGCACATGTCAACCTTTAGTTTCCAAGATGAAACACAGATGGTTAATCTGAGATTCTTTGGACCTTTACATGAAGCTTAAAATGTAGCAAAAACAAGTTTTGATCTGTTTAAAGAACTCAGCCCCTCCGGTAAAACCCCGCCCCCTTTTGGAGGATCCCCAAAAGAGTGCTAAAAAAAAGGGTGTGGTCGATCTTTTGCACCCCCCGGCACACTATACCATGGGCCAGCGGGCAGCTTGGCCTCTGATCCAAAAAACCCGCAATTCTCAACCTTTTGGGCCCTTTCAAAGTTTAGAAGCAGAGAACTTTTGGGTTTCTGGGGGAAAACCGGGGCCCTGGGGGGCCAAAAACATAAAATCTAGCCATCCTCCCCGTGCCAGTAGTAGCATTGAAGTCGCCCCCGGGCAAAGAGTGTGCCCCAGGAGGAAACGGGGCTCCCAAAAGAGGCGAGTTTGGGTTTGAAAAAATTTTTTTCTCTTCAAATTTTTGCATCCGGGGAGGAGGTACACTGCAACAAAGGGCATGGGAAACCCCGGGGTGGTTTCATCCTTTACCCGCATATACGCTCATCAAACCCGGGGTAACCTCAACAACTGACGGGCCCGTTCTTGAGATGCCTATAGCTACTTTCCCCCTACACGGTGACCATTTCTATGCCCCGGGCCAAAATAGTAGGTGTAAACCCCCCCTGTTTTGGGCCAACCCCTGCCAGGGTCCCCGTCTCAGAGAGTCCATTTTATCCACCCTCCGCCTACGGGGCTCGCCCGATAGGGAGGTGGGGCGATGAAGGGATGAGAGGCACAAAACGTTCCACCCAGCCCACACGAAGAACCCCCCGCAGGGTTTATCCCCAGGGGTGATTCGACGGGCAGGCGGGCCCCCCTCCCCCCCAACCCGGCCACCCCCATAAAAAAAAGTTGGGGTTTGGGGGCCCTTTCCACTTTAAATTTTGAGTGGGGATTCCGAGGGGGTTTGCCCCCCACCCTCATAGGCAGACCCCTCCCGGGATCGGCAAGGAGGGGGCTGCCATGGTCGGGCCCCCCGGGAAAAAAAACCCGGGGCGGGGGCGCCCAAATTTCCGCGCCCCCCGGGCCCCTACCCCTTTAAAATTTTTTGTGGTTTGGGTTTGTTTTTTCAGGGGGGGGTTGCAAAACCCCCCCCCCCCCAAACCCAATCTAGGGCAGGGTTTGGGCCCAATGTCACCGTGGGCCCGGGGCGCAGAACCCCCCGTAGGAACCCCGGTGCCCCCTATTTTCACCATAGTGGGGCTGGAAAGGGCCCTTTTACTCAATAGTGAGTTCCCTTGCCCTTAAAAAATGGTTTTTTATTTTTAGTCCATCGGGGAACCAGCACCCCCTTCCTCCTGGAAGAAACCCGGGGGGAGCGGTTTTTGTCGCCCCACGATTGACCATGTGGGGGTTTTACTGGGTTTTCGTTAAAAAGTAAAAAGGGGACCCCCCTGACCCCCCCCAAAAAGGTTATATGAAGGGTTTTATTGGGTTTTATTTGTTATTTTTTTTTTTCTTTTTTTCCTTTTTCCCCCCTTATAATTACGTTTTAAAGGTAACTGAAGGGTCTGTGAAGGGGCTGGAGGAAAAAAACCCCCCTAATAAAGGGGGGAAAGGGTTATAATTTTAAAAAACCTTTTAAATTTTTCAGGAAGAGCAAACCGGGGGGTGAAACTCAGCCGTAAATTTTAAAGATGAACGGACAATAAAATTTGGGAAAGTGTATCATGCCCGAACCCCATAAGATTTCTTTAGGGGAAAAACTAAAGGTATTTATCCAGAAAAACCCAAATTACTTTGGTGGAAAAATATTTTTTGGTGAATTTTGTGTTTTGAATTAATCGAAAACCGTTTCTGTCGCAAATAAATTACTTTTTTTTTTTTTTTTTTTTTTGTTAGTTGGGTATGGGGTTATGTATGATGGAAAAGGGTTGGGTTTTAGGTTAGGAAAAGGGTTGGGTCAGGTTGGTTCGGTTAGGTTAAACTTGTTTTTTGCTTTTTTGTTGAAAATCACAAAAAAAATATAGTAAAAAAAAGAAAAAAAAAAAAGTGATTTAGGGAAAAGGGTTTAGCAGATTAATTCAAAAAAAAAAATTTCACCAGAAACAAATTTTTTCGTCCACAAAGGAATTTCGGTGTTATTGGAAAATTACAAAATCTGACGTTTTTTTGAAAGGTTTGAGGGTGATAACGGAAGAATGATTTATTCCCAAATTTTTAAAATGTGACTTCTTTCCTAGCCAAAATACATGTGAAAGAGTTTTTTGATCTGTACTAAATTTCCCGGGTTGAAAGTAGCAATTTACCAATATCCCCTGGAGATTTATAGTCATTGGGGGTCAATCGGGGGGCAGGGGGGGCTCTTCACAGGTTTGATCACAGGTCTGATAAGGCCTTGGGGGATTTCCGGTTTTGGGGCACTAAAAAACTAACAGTTTTAACTTACATATAGGTCATCTTTTCTTCTGATCTTTGATTTCAATAACCTTTTTTGAATGTCGCCAATTTCGAGAGAACGGGAAAATCGAAACCCGGGGGTTGGCATTTTTAACTCACTTTTTTGAAATAAGGGGTCTACTGGAAAAAAAAAATAGGGGCTTTTTCCCACTGCATTAAAAAACACAAAAGTATAATATTAAGAACGATTTCTTTATAGTTATTGATAGAAGCCGATTCGTAAAACATTGATAAAACCAAATAACAAGGAGGTTATAGTTGAGGAGGCGAGGAAAAATGACTTATGATATTATATAGTCAATAAGAATGTTTAGAAGCTATTTTTATACCTAGGCAGTCAATTTCCCTTTTATTGTGTATCAACAAAGAAAGGGAAGTGCAAGAGGACGCTTTTGAAGTTTTTAATGTTTGATTCAATTTCCCCCCCACAATTCCCCCCCCCCACCACCCCCGCCACGCGTGTCCCCTCCCAATTATAACTACATGGCAGAAAAACAAGCGTTTTTCGGCATTTTTTATTTTTTGTTTCCAAGGCATGCTTTTGATTTGAAAAGCGTTTGCCAGAGCAGCAGTACTGTTTTAGAAAACGGTGAAAATCGCCAAATTTTTTAAAATGCCACAATATAAATGTAAAAAATATATTAAGCTTGCTCCGAGGCGAGTAATTTTGCTTTAAATTGCTTTTATAGAACGTTATTTAAGCAGTCACCATATAATTAGTAGAAAAACAAAGGAATATATTTTTGGTATTCAGATGCGGGATCAAGTTATCGCGAAATTTAAATTTTTGAAAAATATTATTCGCGGAGCCAAAACACAATTTGACCAACCTTTGAGTTAAAAAATGCCAGCGACCCCCGGCATTCCCAGTTTCAGATCATTGGGAAATTTTAAATCACGCTGAGACACCAACCAAGAAATCCCTGCGTGGGAAATTTTTTGGGATAGATCATTTTTAATAGGTGAAAAGGAAGAAAAAAGGGGTTTTTTTATTGGACCCCCCATTTTTTGCTTGTTCCAAAACACTAAGGGTGCTACACACCAAACGAGTTGAGTCGAGTCAAGCAAGGAGTCAAGAGTCTTTACTTGTGGCCCCCAGTCAAGGAACAAAATTTTTTAAGTTTTTTCAGAACCATTCACACCAGGGGAGTCTAGTCGGTGTTCAGTCGGTCACGAATGGGCCCAAACCCATTTTTTTTCGTCAGTCATCGCGAGTCCCCTGTGCGCAGAGCTTTGGGGTTAAAGGGACGTCTCCAAGGGACGTTTAGTTAGGCCATTTCTTTAAGACATTCCCGTTTTTCAACCGCTTTTTTGAAGTTTTCTGTTGATTTGAAGAAATGTAGAATTTTTCGGATTTTTTAGGGGATCAGGGAAAAGGACTAAAAACACCAAATGGGCTCTTTGGGGTTGAGTTCATGCACCCCAGCTCTCCCTTTTTCTTGCCGCCGAAGCCACAACAAAAAATGTAGGACAGCCGAGAAGGGTCCATATCCCCGGGATCTGACAGCTTATGATAAATGGACTTTTTTGACTCTTCGGTGATGGAAATGAGTCAAAGGGGCTTGATGACCGCCCCGACTCGGTTTGTGAATGCAGCCAAAACTTTAGCTTAATACAAACATGAGGCTTTTTTCAGAAAGTCGATAAGCCCATCAATAAAAAAAAGAAAATGGCTCAAAATGTTTTAAGTTCAAAATTATTTTTTTAAAACTGAAACATTTCGAAGCCATTTTTTTAAATTTTTATTGATGGGCTTTTCGATTTTTGAAATAAGCGCCTCACATGGACATTGGGAACGTAACCTGATTTATTGGGGGGGCGCCCCCCCAGCTATAGTTTTACTTAAATGGATCCGGGCTGGGAGCGGGAACTGCCTACGAGTTTGTAAGGACGTCGCTGATTTTGGGTGATCGACCGGGCGGGTGGGGATGGTGGTGGGGCTTGCCCGCCGCAAACCCCAAAACCCCTTTCGTGCCCAGAAAAAAATTTATATTTCTTGGCTTTACTCACTCTTAAAAGATAGGCCTATTTTGTTTGATCAGTAAACAGGCAGTGATGTTCAACAACAACACGATTCAAATCAAAGGATAAAAAAAAAAGTCAGATGACTTCAAAGAGTAGGCAGACTTTTAGGTTTTTGTGCATTTAAATGTTTTATCCTACCGAAAACCAAGTACCCGAAATATTTTTGAAAGCTGAGCCCACCCTCGTGTTCCAAAAAAAACATTGTTTTATATCAGGCATAAAAAAAAAAACCCTTAAGACTACACAATATTAAGATAATTGAAGGAAAGTAAAAGATGAAAAACCCATTTTTCTTGTTATTTTGTTTCAATCACCCCTAACCCTAAGTTTTGGTCACATTCAATTTTCAAGAACTTTTTCAAAATCCTTTTTATTTTTGGGTTTCCCGTGGTATGAAGCACGTACCAAAAAAGGGAAAAAGAGTATTTGGGTTTCAAAATGGCTAAGAAAGTTAAAACTACACCGCAAAGGCACAGTGACGGGTGAGCATTTCTCCCTATATAGGAGAAAAGTTTTCGGGAGAGCATCCCGAGGCTCCACCCCTCACGGAACCCGTTGAAAAAAGTTAAAATTTTTTTGCCATTTTTTCCCCCCTACTCTTTTTTTCCTTTTTGGTACGTGCTACATACCACAGGGAAACGGAAAAGAAAAAGGATTTGAAAAAAAGTTTTTTGAAATAAAATTTAATGTGACCAAAAAAATTTTGGAGTTAGAGCGAGTTTAAAAACAAAATAAGCAAGAAATAATTTATACACTCTTTTACTTTCCTTCAATTATCTTAATATAGTGTTTGTCTTACTGTAATTTTTTATGCTCTGATATACAGAAATGTTTTATGAACAGGGGTAGGCTCGCTTTCAAAAAATATTATCGGTGTTTGGTTATATCGGGAGGGTACAACTTTTCCTGCATGCCAAAAAGTCTCCCTCCTTTTGTGTGTCTTTGTTTTTTTTTCCCTTTGGGTTTGGGCGTGTTGTTTCCCCCTCCTGCCGTTCTGTGCCTGGTTTCTTGTGGTGGTGCCGTTAAAATTTTTCTGGGCCGCGGGTTTTTGGGTTCGGGGGCCCAAGTACCTCCCCTGCCCCCCGCCGGTCTTCGCCTCGCGCGTCCTTCCTCGGCTGGCCGCGGCCTCCCGCCCCCCGCTTGGTTGCTTTTTCCCCCCTCCCGGGGCTTGGGTTTCCTGCCTTGGTTGTTTTGCTGGTTTTTTCCCCCGTGCCCCGGGGGTTGTTGTTTTGGGTCTGTTCTGATAAAGCGGGCTGTGCCTGGCCTCGCCGAATGCGTTGCCCCCAGCGGGTTCGGTCCTCGGGTCCTGGCCCTTTTTCGCTTTTGGGGCTTTTCCCCTTCCCCCCGTGTGTCCTTTTGGGGGTAAAGCTTTCTGCCCCGCTCCTGCCCTGCCCCCCCGGCCCGGGTGGCCGCTTGTTTTTTTATTTGGGGGGTTTTTTTTAACCCTTGGGCCCCCGCTTCCCCCTTGTTTTTGGGCCCCTTGCCATTTTCGTGTTTGCAATTTTTTAGAATCCTGTTTAGTTCCTTGTCCCTAATTTTTGGTTTTTCCTTTTCAAAAATTTTTTTATGACTAAAAAAGAAAATTTTCATAGAAAAAAGGGAAAGATCGGGCGGGGGGGTTAAAATTATTGATATTATTTGGGGTTTTTAGGTTTTTAAAATTATGTAATATTTTTGTGGGGTATTGGTCTTTAAATTTTGTAATATTTTTTTTGGGGTTTTGGTCTTTAAATTATTGTAATATTTTTGGGGTTTTTTGGTTTTTAAATTTTTGTAATTTTTTGTGGGGTTTTAGATCTTGAAAAATTTAAATTTATTGGGGGTTATTAATCTTTAATTATTGTAATTTTTATTTGGAGTATTGGCTTTAAATTATTGTAATATTTTTGGGGGGTTATTGGGTTTTTTAAATTATTGTGATATTTATTGTGGATTTATTGGTTTTAAAATTTTTGTAATATTTATTGGGATTTTATTGGGTTTGAAATAATTGTGAATCTATTGGGATACTTTTGTTCTGGTTCATGGGGGTTTGCCTGCAAGGGAATAGGAATGCCTAGAATGCCCTACCCCATGTATAAACCTTTTTTTATGCCAAAAACCCCTCTCTCCCCCCTTTTATTCATGCCACAACCCCTTTTCTCCACCCTTTATTCATGCCAAACACCTCCCCACCTTATGCCCCCACACGCTAATTGCCTTTCACACAAAGGGGCTTACTACCAATTTGTCCAAAAATCCACTCCTATATATCATTTCATTAATTTTGGGTTTGAAGAGAGTAAATATATTACAAATGGGTGTGGAGAGGAAAGTTCCTACAGCTGTAATCAGGGTTTTGAACAAGAAGTAACGGATTCAAAATGGAAAAAAAGGGTAGATTTAATAAAAAAAAACGGGAAAAAAAGGTTACAAATAGGGGGTGAAGATGGAATGGATCAGTCGTCAGGGAGTTTGTACGGAGTCAATACCTAGCTTTAAAAGGAGGCTACAATTTTAGGATGGGGGTGAAAGGTGGGTAGGGAGGAAGTAAAAGGAACTACCCCGGTAGATTCAGGCCTTTGTAGCTTTTTTATTTTTTATGGATGCGGAAAATCAATGCCAGAAGTCAAGATCAAAGATGTGTTAAAAAGTGTTACTGAGGGGGGAGTGGCGTAGTTCTAGCCCTTTTTACCTACTCACACCCCGGCCCCAAGGTTTCTCAGATTCTATTCCTCGCATTACATGGCACCCTATCTAAGGCAGCCAAAGGGAAAACACAGGGAGTTTTTTTTGCTTTTGATGTTGAAAAATAAAAAAAAGCAAAACATTAGTTTCTACCCCCAGCTGTAATAACCCCTCAACCCCGGTTTCCTTTTCTATAGAAAAAATTTTTCGGTCGAGCCTAAAATTTCGAAAAAGTAACTTAATATACCAAATTTGTAGTGGATAAGGTACAAACAGGTCAAATCTATAAAATTGCTTATATGCCTAAAAAACGTCTATTGGCACCCAAATTATAAGGAAATTCGCTTTGGGCCCGAAGGGTTTAAGGGGCCGTGGGGTGTGGGAGTGAGGGGGGGGAAGTGATGAGGAAAAGGTTAAGTGATGCTGAAAAAGTAATACAACCCGAGATAAAATAAATATAAAAGTAAGAGTGTAGGATATAATTTGGTTATGTTTCTCTGTTGGATTTCCCCGTGCAAAATAAGGCACATCCCCTTTTTCCTCCCCACGTTTTACCCCCCCTTTTGCCCCCCTTTATCTGTCCATATGCCCTAGACCTTTGATGCTGGCACACCCTAATACCTCCCCCGTTTGGGGTTTCAATCAATCAATCCCCTTTTACCAAAAAATAGGTTTACATTCAAAGGGTTTTTTTGGGGCATTCCCTTTTTATATTAAAACATCAAAACATCGACATTTCCCTTCCCGGAAAATACCCACAAAAAATTAACTACATTCCCTGGAAAATACCCCAAAACATCGACATAATTCCCGGGACAAAACCCCAAAAACATCTGACACTTACCATTCCCTGTGACAAATACCCACAAAACATCTGACACTTACCATTCCCTGTGACAAATACCCACAAAACAACTGACACTTACCATTCCCTGTGACAAATACCCACCCAAAACAACTAACACTTACCATTCCCTGTGACAAATACCCACAAAACAACTGACACTTACCATTCCCTGTGACAAATACCCCCAAAACAACTGACACTTACCATTCCCTGTGACAAATACCCCCAAAACAACTGACACTTACCATTCCCTGTGACAAATACCCACAAAACAACTGACACTTACCATTCCCTGTGACACATACCCACCCAAGACCCCTAGCTGATACAGGCCCCTCATTCCCCGAAGGAAAGTGGCCTGTGGTGGAAGTACGACCTCTTCATAATGACCATGAAGTTGATCTTCTACAACGAGTTCCTCAGCACAAGTTACGGTCTTCGGGTGCTGAATGACGCGATGATTTGGGTGGTCGACCATTCTCCAAAGCCCTTGGACTGTGAGTGTTTGTCTGCACTTTTTGAGTCACCAATATAGTCGCCGCTCGTTTAAGATGGTGAAAATTGGGCCCCTCATACCCCCTCGAATGCACGGGATTGGTGAGGTTTTGGTGTTGGGTGAGAATGCCTTAACTCAAGTTATGCCCTAAGCCCCAACACCCAACACCTCACCCCCAGCCAATCCCGTGCACTTTCGAAGGGGGGAGTGCGGGGGCCCTAATTGTCCCCCAGCTTGACGTTGCAGCGAGGTAGGGTTAGGTACTGATGGTGGTTGTCGGTAATGTGTGGTGCCATTAGTAGTTTTGTGATGAAGGGTCTGGCTTGTATGCCATTACCAATACAGTGACAGCTTCTCACAACAACCATGACTGTATTTTACTGCATGTTAAATCCATCTCTGTTTGGGTAAAATATTGTAATAACCCAGTTTTTTTGCTTGATATTTATAAGCTTGCACACAGTATCATATCATTTTGTAGTTTTTGATGTATCAGGATCTCTATTGAATACTCTTTCCCCTGAGATACTTCTATTACTTCTGATATATAAGCAATTCCACAAGTAGCCTATATCTTCTTGGTGAATCCATTATGTCTAGGCAGGGTATATCTGGACTTTTTGTTGCTTAGACAAGGACTCTGCTTATTACACAAACAATGAGTAAACAAAATAATGAACGTGTGTGTGTGGTGTAGTGTGACTGTGGTGTGTGTGTGTGTGTGTGCAGATCTGGTGTTCCTGGTCGGTGGACGCTGACCAGCACCGGTGTGGGTGTGGTGTAATCAGCGGCCTGCACGCACTACTGTGAGCAAGTCGCCGGCCCTCACCGGGTTCCTCATCCTGTGGGGCAAACGGCTCTCACAACATTGAATGTTCCACTTCATCATGGCGGCCATCAACGGACCCCTGGCACCCCCCCCAAGGTGACCCCCCCTCCATGCCTGCTCCCATGTCAAGTAGACACCCTCCTTTACACATTCCACATTCCTCAGTTTACTACATTTTCCGGCACTTCATTCCTCCCATTCCTACACATAAGACACCATCCTTTACACATTCCTACATTCATCATTTACGACATTTCCGGCACTTCCATTCCTCCATTCCCCACACAAAGGACACCTGCTTTTAGGACATTCCTCCATTCCCACACATAAGACACCCTCCTTTAGACAATTACTACTTCCCACACATAAGACACCCTCCTTTAGACACCCAACCTCACAAAAAATGATGATTGATTGATTTTAATGCATAAAAAGGTGAATGTGCCAGACATCAGAGGTCCTATGGCACTATGGAAAGCATATAAAGGGTAGGGTTAAAGAATAATAGTGAAACGATGAGGGAAGGGGAAAAGAACGCGAATGTTACAGCAGGTGTTAGATCAGATGGTAGGATGTGGATTGTTGGGAGGAAGGAGGTTAAATTTTGCAGGGAGAAGGAGGGGGATTCGGGAGAATGTCCGCAAGACAGAGAGTCGGAAAAGAAAGGGAGGACAAATGAGAGGAAGGAATGGAACGGGCAGGAGTAAGATGGGGGCAGGATATTAGGACATGTTGGGACAGGTGAGAGGAAACTTGACCGGGTGTGCAGAGGGTTGGGGAGGAGCGTGAAATGAGATAGGATGTGGTTGAGGTGGGATGGTATGCCTATGCGTAAGCCGTGCGAGAGCACAGTCTCCAACGTCTATTAGAGTGGTACGGATTTGACATGGAGAGATAGAGGTTTGATCAGGAAGTTAATTGGCAAGAGGAAAGTGGGTCCCGGAGGATTACCAGCGGTCGAATAGGACAGATAAAGGAAGGGTCGTAGTCGTGGAGGCTGGGCAAGTTTGAGGAAACGGGGGCATTGGGACATAGTGACGAGCGACTCTATAAGAATCAGCGCGTTCGTTGCCCGAGAATTATTTACCCACGTGACTCGGTACCCAGCAGAAAACAAAATTGTTTTGTGGCGTATGGATAGGTCGGAATAACCAGTCTTGTATTCTCCCGAAAAGAGGGTGAACAGTGAGCGAAGAGATTGTATAAAGAACGGAATTGCGGGAATCAGTGAAGATAGTGAAGGAAAAGGATGGGCAGAAAAGTATGTGTTTCAAAAACAAAAACAAAAACTGAATATTAGGATTTCTCATTATGCAAACCTCCAATTCCACCCATAACACACCCAACCCTTCTCCCTGCCCACCCCTAACACACCCAACCCTTCTCCCTGCCACCCATACCCACCAAACCCTTCTCCCTGCCACCATACCCACACCTCAACCCTTTCTCCCTGCCACCCCATAACCCGCCAAACCCTTCTCCCTGCCACCCATAAACACACCCAACCCTTCTCCCTGCCAACCCATAACCACACCCAAACCCTCTCCTGCCACACATAACACGACCCAACCCTTCTCCCTGCCACCCATAAACACAACCAACCCTTCTCCCTGCCACCCATTAACACACCCCCAAACCTTCTCCTTCCACCCTAACACACCCAACCCTTCTTCCCTGCCACCCATAACACCACCCAAACCCTTCTCCCTGCACACATAAGTCACCCAACCCTTATCCCTTCCCACCCATCAAGCCGGCCACACACACACCGGCCGCGCCTGTCACGGCCGACGAAAAGGGGCGTGGTCGAGGGGGCCGGTGTGTGTGTGGGGGGGGGTTTTCATCCGGCGGGGCCTGTCGCAGCCGGCCGGATGAAAAATCAAGTCGGCGCTTGAAAATTCCGTACCGGCGTGGCTTGTCGCCCTGGTGTGTGTGGGTGCCTTCCGGGGCGGGCCCGCCCCTCGCTCGGGACAGATTAATGACTAATTGTACCAGTTATAATTGTTATTATGATAATATAGGTATATATATGACGTATTATATATAGACCAACGTAATTATATATAAGTATTATATACGAACGGCTGGCCACATGCAGCTATCACCAACAAGTCATTTTCGGCCAGCAGATTATGTTGTCAAACACGGTGGTCCGAGTTGTACGTATAGTTTCATTGAGGCGGCTGGTGTGTGTCGTGGGTTCTCCTCCGGCGAACGATTGCTCGCCACTTTTTTGTCGGCCGGACAGGCGCGCCGGTGTGTGGTGGCGGCCTTAACACACCCAAACCCTTCTCCCTGACCAACCCATAAGTCACCCAAACCCTTCTCCCTGCCACCCATAACACACCCAACCCTTCTTCCCTGCCCACCCATACCACAACCCAAACCCTTCTCCCTGCCACCCATAACACACCCAACCCTTCTCCCTGCCCCCACTAACACACCCAACTTCTCCCTGCCACCCAAACACACCCAAAACCCTTTCTCCCTGCCACCCATAAGTCACCCTCCTTTTAGGACACCCACACAAAGTAAAGATAAGTCACCCTCCTTGCTGGTAAAAAGGCCACCACTGTACCTGTAGACGGGACAGAAGCCCCCACACAAGATCTTTAAACACCCATCCCTTAAAACATAACTATTTAAATATTGGGTTTTTTATATCATGCAACCCACAAAGTATGATTCCTACACAAGTCACCCTCCTTTAGACACCCAACCCTCAAAAACATACTTCAACATCAGGTTTTCTCATCATGCAAACCCACATTGATTACTACACATACACTCCCCTTAGGCTGCGGCCACACTGAACGCGATGTGCTGGGAGGGTAGAGGGTAGCGGGCTGCCTGGCGGGTGAGAGGCAAGAACAAACACACATCATCTTAAGTGCCTTAAAACTGAGGGTAGACCATCATAGAAAAATCGGACTTCAGCTATAACATCACAGGTGTCACTATAAAAATTCAGCCTGCGCCACCAACGGGCGGAGGTCCAACCATCACGTCCCTCCATATGGTAAATAGCCTACTGGCGCTATAGGCTTCAAAGTAAAAAAAAAAAAAATTGAATGCGACAGGCTATATCACAAGCGGGTAGCGGGTTCTCACCAAGCTTCACGTTTATCACTTGCCACTACCCGCTAGGCAGCCCGCTACCCTCTACCCTCCCAGCAAGTCCTGTTCAGTGTGGCCTTAGCCTTACACTATCTCTTGATGTAAGATACCCCTTCAGAGACAGTTCCATTGTACCTCACCCATAACACAACATGACATTTATAAGCACAACAAACATAGAGACTGGTACAGTGTTGTTTTATATGTCGGGTTTTTTTTCATGTGTTTTATAGTCAGGGCCGGATTATCCTATAGGCTAGTGTAGGCTGCAGCCTGGGGCCCCTCAAGCTTGGGGGCCCCAAACCTGGGGTCGCTGTTAAAAGATTTCCATATATAATTTTTTTTGAAAAATGATATTTTGCATTGCTGAATAATTAATTTAACTTAAACTAAAATTACAAAAAAAAAAAATCATTGAGGATAAAAGGGGCCCCTGTTGAGGGGCGCTTTATTTGAGACAAAGGGCCTCTGTTGAGGACTTTTATTTGAGATAAAGGGGCCCCTGTTGTGGGACCCTAGCTGTGAAATCATGGGGCACAGTCCATGTTGGTTTATCATGTGCAAAAAACACAGTAAAACACTATTTGTGAAATGATGAGCGTATATATTGTTTTTCAGCTCACTTATTTTGCTATATAATGTAAAAAAAATTCGGGTGCGGGCGAGTTAGAGGGTGGCTCCGTCTGAGGGGGCCCACAATTTAATTAGCCTAGGGGCCCCAAAAGTCATAATCCGGCCCTGTTTATAGTACTATGCTATGTTTTTGAAGATGTGTAGTATCAGTTTAATTTCAAGGTTATGTGTTTGTTGGACCATATATTACAATTATTTCGATTATCCTAGTATAGAATGTTGTGGTCAAAATATCTATCTATCTATCTATCTATCTATCTATCTATCTATGCTTTACCGCCTAATTTGGTGTCATCAGCAAATTTGGATATTTTAGATACAAGTTTGCAATCCAGATCACAGGAGCAGGAGTAGGAGGAGCAGAAGGAGTAGGAGCTGGAGGAGTAGGAGCAGGAGCAGGAGGAGGAGGAGGAGGAGGAGGAGCAGAAGGAGGAGCTAGAGAAAGAAGAGCAGGAGTAGGAGGAGCAGGAGCAGGAGAAGGAGGAGCAGGAGGAGCAGGAGAAGGAGGAGCAGGAGGAGCAGAAGAAGGAGGAGCAGGAGAAGGAGGAGCAGGAGAAGGAGCAGGAGGAGGAGGAGCAGGAGAAGGACGAGCAGGAGGAGGAGGAGGAGCAGGAGAAGGACGAGCAGGAGCAGAGGAAAGTGGTGGTGGTGGTCACTGGTGGTGGTGATAGAAGTGAAGAAAGTGCGGGAAACAGGAAGAGGTAGGAGTTAGGAGGAGGAGCAGGAGAAGAAGAAGAAGAAGAAGGTGGTGGTGGTGGTGGTGGTGCGGGAAAGAAGGCAAGGAAGAGGTAGGAGTTAGCAGCAGGTTGGAGTTATGAAGAATGGAACTAACAAAGTTCCATTCTTCCTAACTCCAAGCTGCTGCTAACTCCTACCTCTGCCCGTCCCTGCTGCCCTTATTAGGCTTTGTTCAATCAGGTGCTTTTTAAGGACATCCTTAATACTTGCCACCCTACCTGTTTTGCGTGCACCTTCAATCTGTATATCAGACTCAGGGTGATGGAGCAGAAGAGCGATAACAATGAACACTCAAGACCTTCACCCCACCAGCCTGCCAGGACCCAGCACCACCAAGGCCCCACAGGAGGGAAACAAGGCGGGCTGCTGTGCCTCTCCTGCGCGCCTTCCTCAGGATGTTCAAAAGGAAGAAGCCCGCACGTCAACTCCTCCAGCGGGCGCCTGACGGAGGCCTGCGGCTGGGAGGACTGTTGGGAGGAGTCCCCGGGGGCCTGACCCAGCAGGTCCTCCCCGCTGGACCAAGCACCGGAAGAGACCGGTGAAGAAAAGTGGCAAGAAGAATGTGTCGAGGAGGAGCAAGTGGAAGCAGAAGAGCAGGTTGAGGAGCAAACAGAAGTATTGGATGCACAGAAGACGGTTGAGACGTGGAGAAGGTTGTGGGAGGAGACGGAGACGGAGATGGGTTGTGATAAGGTGTGTGAGGAGGAACAGGAAAGTTAAGGAGGTGAAGGAGGCAGGAGCAGACGTTGCAGGAACCTGTTGTGGCTCAGAGCAGGTCAGGAAGGATCTCGTCACTGAAGGTTCTGTGAACGCCGACGATTCACGCCGATGAGGAGTCGTCTCAGAGAGTCTTCCAAGCCTGCCACGCCTCTCACGAACCAGCGAGGCAAGGCCCAAAACCAGAGTCTAAGAATGACGGTGCCTCTGCCGCGCCCGAGCTGCTGCTGCGGCACGCGGCGGCTGTTGATCAACCTTCCGCCAGCAGCGACGTAGTGGACCCGGACCGCCACCCTTCCTCATGGGCTCCGACAAGAATGAGGAACGCCACCTCCTTGCGCAGGCCACGGGACCGCCTCGTGTTCTTCCCTGTGGACGCCTTGCCCTAGGCCAACGTGTACCCTCAGATGGAGCCCGGCCAGGCCCTGCGTGCGTGCCCCGCGTCCTTCTGAACGACGCGGCCACAGCCTGGTGCAAGGCCAACAGTGCATAGGGCAACAGGCTGGGCAACGTGGATGGGTGTGTACACGCTAGGATCAAACTCCTGGCAAGGAAAGACCCGCCACATGTGAACGCCGGGCCAGGTGGGCTTTGTCTGCGACAAGGAGGTGCGCAAGATCCTAGGTTCTCCCGGGGGACGACAGGGTCATGGAACCGTCCCTCACCAAACACCAAGAGCAAGCGTCCTCTCACGCAAGTCGGAGCGGGAGGAGAAGAAGCAGCAGGGGGCCAACGAGAGTCAGCGGCAGAAGATCCGAGGCTAAGTTGACAAGAAAAGAAAGCAGAAGCAGGGCATGCAAGTATGGCAAGCAAGCAGGAGAGGGAAAAGCAAAGAAAGAAAGCAAGCAGAGGAGGAGGCCGCTGCCCCGAGGGAGTCACTTGACCCCGCGGGGCATCGAGGTGCAGCAAAGCGTCCCGCAGCCTGCACGCTGGCAAGCCGCGACGCAGCGACTGGAGCGGCGCGAGGACGGGAGAGCTCAGACGAAGAGTCTGGTGATTGAACAAGGGAAAAGATGCTGATGAAAAAAAGAGCAGGAGAGGAGACAACCCTGCCGGAGGAAGGAGACAACACGCGGCTCTTCCCGGTGAGTGAGAGGAAGAGAAGCGTGATGGCAGGGTTGCCGCGCCCACGGTGGAGCGACGGCTTTGACGTGCGAGTGCAGGCCCCCACGAAAAAGGGGTGAGGCCGAGGGTCCGCGGCACTGTCAACGGGGGCTCCCGAGGACGTGGTTACGCCCTGGGCTGAGCTCAAGAAACTGCTGTTTTCCTGGCAGCAGGAAGAAAGCAGCGGCCGTGCCTTCAGGACAAGGGCGGCAAGGGCAGATAGGCCAAGGGTCCCCCAGCACCAGGGCTCCTCCAAACAGAAGGAGAAAGGAGTGAAGACCCAGGCCCACGGACGCCGCGCTGTGCGGAGTGAGCAGATTCTAACCTCTGCCGACATTACACGCTAAAGTAGGCACAAAAAAAAAAAAAAAAAAAAAAAAAAAAAAAATCAATAAATAAAAAAAAAAAAAAATAAAAAAAAAAATAAAATAAAAAAAAAAAAAAAATAAGTAAATAATAATAATGATAAAAATAAATAAAAAAAAATAAACAAAGGAAAAAAAGAAGAAAAAAAACAAGACTGAGGTGGGGCTGGCAGTGCCTGGCAGTGCCTGGGCAGGGCCGGGCAGTGCAGAGGGAGCCTCGCGTCATTCCACTTACAGGACAATATTGTTTTACAGTTCCCAAAGTTTGTGTTTATATCTTACTTTACCGTGGCGAGCCTGGTGATGCGTGTCTGACCCAGCGTGTCACGGCGATGGCTGTGTTCTGCATCACTACACGGTTGTTCTAAAACCTACAAGATTATCTGTGGGTTCTGCCAGCCTGAATGTTAAGGCAAGCAAATTTGAAGGGATCAGTATTATACAGTATATGTCAAGTATCTTTTTGCACTATAATAAACCCACAAATCAATTATTCTTTCCCTCCTGCTCACTCCCTCAAACACACATCAAGTCTCTGTTGTGTGTTTCTTCATCCTCACCTTTTCCACTATCACTTTGGTTCCTTATTCTACCACAACATTACCCACACACACTATACATGAGGACACAAATAAAGGATTCGTGCAAGCACCACCCACACACACACACACACCCCCCCCCCACACACACCACACACACCCCACACACACATGCCCGGGACACGTTTCTCACCCTTGTGCCTCCCACCCAGGGCGTTGCTGGAATCAGCGAGCGGTGAGTGTGTTGTAAGAAGTGCCATCCCCCCAAGCGCCGGCGCACCCACCTACTGCTGCCGATGTTGCAATACACCGGCGTGCTAAGATGGACCACCACTGCCGTTATCTTTTGTCCCGCCACGGCCTCAAGTGTTGTTGTTGTTGCGGGGGGTTGTTGTGTGTTGCTGGGGTGTTGGTGTTGTCTGGGGTGTGTTGTTCTGCCTTACTGTCACGGCAGCCCAGGTTTTGTTTTCTATGTTACTATTTATTTTTCTACAGTAAAGCCTCTCATAGCCAGACTAAGTGGCCCAAGGAGTGGTCCGAGTAATGCAAGGATCCGAATAATGGAGGATTATATATGGGGGGATATGTGAGAAGAAAAAAAAAAAAAAAAAAATCTTGGTGTTAGCTAAACATTAGCTAGGAAATTTCGCCCCCTAAAAAAGAAAAAAAAAAAAAAATAAAAAAATTCTAGGTGTATACATTAGCTAAGAAATTTTGGATCCCATAAAAAATAAAAAAAAAAAAAAAAAAAAAAAAAAGGAGGAGGTCCGAATAATGTCAAAGTCTGAATAATGAGTGTCTGAATACGAGAGGTTTTACTGTATTTATGTTTTCTATTTTTTTCTTCTTCTTTTTTTCACCTGTCCAAAGTCCTGGCCTGCCATCACCTGCCTCACCATATCCATCAGTATCATTGTTATCATCAACTTGTTCAGTATGATTTTAACTAATATATCAGGATTATTAGTGATCAAAAACTCCCTCTGTCACCCTATATCCATCAATATTAGCATTATCATCAATTAGCCAACCCTAATTTTAACTAATATCAGGATTATTAGTGATCAAAAACTCCCTCTGTCACCCTTATCCCCATACTATCACCCTCTACCACCCTTCCATACCCACCCATAACATTCTTATCTCCCATACCATCCCCACCACCCTTCCATTCACACCCATAACATTCTTATCTCCCATACCACCCCCACCACACTACCACCCTTCCATTCACACCCATAACATTCTTATCTCCCATACCACCACCACCACAGCTGCCACTATTTTTTTTGTTTTTACAGTCCAGAATGGTTAAACGGCAGTTTGTAGTGGGCAGTCAGGAAGGCCGCTACTGCCACATACTGAAAATAGTTGAGCTTAACTCGTGATATTTGAAAAATGTGGCATCACAAAAGAGGTATACGTAGAAACAGCGTCGCCCAAAGATTGTTCGCGAACATCATAAACACAGGCTCCATACGGGAATTCAGAAAATGTACTCTATGGCAGCCTACTGACTTCCGAGAGAGATATCTTATCATTATGGCAGCTTGTTTAAGACACGGGCGTCCATCAAGACCGTTGAGGAATGTTAAAAAAAACAAAAAGAAAATTGCCACTTGTCAATTAGAGACGAAGCACTCCATAAAAAAGTATCACATTCCTTCCCGCGAGTAAATTTGAACAGACGCGCATTGGTATAAACTATCTTATTTTTCATATGAGTGCAAGAAATACCTAACAAGGAGCAAATATAGTTAGTGATCTCTACACAAAGGCAGAGAGGCCAGTGGAAGAAATATCAAGATTGTGGATGTATGAGGAGATGTGTGCATAAGTGGGAGGAAAGGTTTCACGGTGGTTGCACCGTCCGACAGCCCGCGACACCAGAACATATATAAGGGCAAGGGCGGAGGAATGTAAAAGTCATTTAATCGCAATATTTTCTGCTCTTAATTGAGGATGGGCATCCACTTGACGTTTCATGACATTTAGGGTGGCTTCTGATGTTTTACATCCTCGCCTGGCCACTTATAATGTTTGGTGTCGAGGCTGTCGCGACGGTGCAACCCACCGTGAACACCTTTCCACCCACTTATGCACCAACATCTCCTCATAACATCCACACTCCTTGATATTCTTCCACTGGCCTCTCTGCCTTGTTGTAGAGATACACAATAACTATAATTTGCTGACTTTTGTTAGGTCTTTCTTGCCACCAATTATGAAAATAATGATAGTTTGTACCAATGCGCGTCTGTTCAAACTACTCGCAGGAAGGAAGGCGGATACTTTTTTTAAATGCTTCAGTCTCTATTGACAAGTGGCATCTAACATTCCTCAACGTCTTGATGGGAACTGCCCGTGCGTTAAACAAAGCTGCCATATAATTAGATATCTCTCTCGGAAGTCAGTAGGCTGCATAGGAGTACATTTTCTGACTTCCCGTATGAAGCGCTGTGTTATGATGTCAGCGAACAATACTTGGCCGCTGTGTACACCAGAAATGTCAGCTAACCATTCTTTTTCACCGCCCAGATCTTTCCTTGGCTATAAAAAATTGTATGTTGGTCGAGCATTAAAATTAGAAAAGTCACTTAATTATACCAAAGTAGTACAAGTCGACAAGGATACTAATAAGGTAATATCTATAAAATTTTGCGTATAGTCACTAAAAAATTATCTAATGCGTACCCAAATTACAATGGAAATTACATTCTGGGCTGAAGGGGTTTAAGGGTGGGACTTGTGGTTGTTTTAGCCCCAGTGCCTGCCTTAACCCCACAACCCCAGCCTGGGTAAACAACTGTGTGGGCCACTTCAACCACCGCTACTTCTTCATGTACATGGCCTACATGACCCTGGGAACCATCTTCATCATGACCATGGGCGTCGAGATCGCCTACAAGGAGGTCTGGCTGGGGGGCGAGGGGCGCGTGGGGCTGGGGGAGGCCATACACTATGTCCTGGAGGAGGGGATACCTATGGGGAACCCGGTGGAGGAGGAGGAAGAGCCCCTGGAAGGATATCCTGTGACTATGAATGAAACTCATCTTGTGCCCATGGTAAGTCTATTTACCTAGAGTCTATTTTTTTTTAATGAGGCAAAAATTCAATTCTATCTTAAGGTCTCATGCTTAAAATTATGCCTGTGTTTACCTGATAATAGGGTTAACTTTGATTAAATACAGCATAAATTTAGAAGAACTGTAGTATTCCTTTCTCCTGGCATCAAATATCAGTCAGTAAGCAGCAAGGGGTCAGGATTTTTTGCCTTGTTAAAAATACCAGACTATAGTTGTGTTTTACAGGGCCTGAGCTACACTCATGTGGTCCTGTCTCTGTGTTTTACAGGGCCTGAGCTACACTCATGTGGTCCTGTCTCTGTGTTTTACAGGGCCTGAGCTACACTCATGTGGTCCTGTCTCTGTGTTTTACAGGGCCTGAGCTACACTCATGTGGTCCTGTCTCTGTGTTTTACAGGGCCTGAGCTACACTCATGTGGTCCTGTCTCTGTGTTTTACAGGGCCTGAGCTACACTCATGTGGTCCTGTCTCTGTGTTTTACAGGGCCTGAGCTACACTCATGTGGCCCCGTCTCCATAGCTACATTTATCCAGTCTTTCTTTTAACTGGTGCACATTCTTTGCCGATATCACCTCATTTAGTCCTTCCAAACTTCTATATTTCTATGAGGGAAGCTGTACTTCTTTATGTTGTTCAGGCATCTCCCTTTTCCTAGTTGTTTTGTATGACCTCTTGTGTGTCGACCTTCTCTTTGTTTCCGAGTCAGTAGTCTCTCATTGTCTGTTTCTTCCATCTTTGTTATCAGCTTAAAAATTGTTATTAAGTCTCCTCTTTCTCTTCTCTGCTCGAGTGTTGGTAACGAGGTGTGTGTGTTTGTATGTGTATGTGTGTGTGTGTGTGTGTGTGTTTGTATGTGTATGTGTGTGTGTGTGTGTGTGTATTTGTTGGTTCACGGCTTGATGCAGTTGCCGTTGTTGCCTTCAGATTGGAGGTTCGCCAGGCACGCCCGTCCGCCTGGAGAGACCCGAGGAGGAGGAGGAGAAGATCAGGAGGAACTACTGGTATCGGTTTGCCGTCATGTACACTGCCATGCTCACCACAGGCAAGGGCAAGGTGGTGGTGTCTCTCTCATGACTTACTACACTCCATGCTTCATTCACTTGTCACTTTCCATTACCTATTATTTTTTATTTTTTTTATTTTTTTATTTTTACGTTGGAGCCTAAACAACTTAACCAAAACGTACTAACTTACCAGTCCCCTCCTCCTCCTCCTCCTCCTCCTCCTCCTCCCTCAGGTGTTTTCTGTTCCCTGGGGGGGCTGGGGACCTGGCACGGGAGACTGATCAGCCGCGGGGAGACCAGCATTGAGGCGCACATCAACAAGAAGGAGACGGAGAGACTCGTTAAGATCGACCAGGTGAGATGAGATTAAGATCCGAGTATGTATATGTGTATGTGCTAAATTCTTTGCATTCTTCTTTTTCTTCTTTCTGTTTAACGTCAGATTTTCCCATAATATTGTTAGGAACCTCCTAGTACCTTACCTTCCTAAAGGCCACGTCCAGGTTGTAGCCAACTTACTGACAGGTTCGGTGTCTGCGTGGAGGGGAGAGCCTTGTGTTACCTGGGGCAGTCTGGCGCCAGTCACTCGCGAGACACCAGCAGGACCACCGCTTATACACCCACACCACCCAGGGGAAAGATAAACACCTCATCTCCTTTTCACTTCCTGTACTTAGGCAACACTACAATACACGTCACACCCCACACTACAATACTCCAACACCCCTGGCCGCTTGTAGACCATCGGAGGGTAACCTAACCAGTCTTACACTACAAGCCCTCAGGCTGTTCCTCTGCTAACTACTGTCCCCATGGGCGGGGAACGTCCCACGCCCGTGTCTCACGCCCGCGCTCCGGCGAAGCACATAACACACTTGATCCTTGACCCCCACATTCCTGTTTAGAACTAGCTCTCCGGACGGGGGCGGCGCAAACTCACTCACGCCCCGCGGGTTACAAATCACACACTTTACACTTGAGTGGGAAGGTCATTTAAGTAATCCTGGACCTCCACATTCCTCTTCCTGGCTTCCTGTTACCACAGCGCGCGGGTGGCGCGACTCACACCCACCCACGACTCACGCATTACACATGGTGTGAAGGTCGTTTACGTAATCCTTAGACCTCCACATTCCTCTTCCTGGCTTCCTGTTACTGGCGGCGGCGTCTCCCGCCCACGCTCACGCCCTCCCGCCGGAGGTCCTGTCTCAATCCTAGTCCTCGTCCAACTCCCCGCCTGCGGCGTCGCGCGTCTTGCTGCCGTCCCCTTGTCTTCTTCCCGCCGCTGGCCAGCTAACCAATCCCGTTACTGCATTACCTGGAAGACTGGTGCCTCTGCCAATCACGAGGTTCGGCGGGAACCTACACCATGCCGCTCCCAATCAGAGCGATGTGGTTTCGGGTGCAACGAGACGGCATCATGGAAAAGGTGCCGTGTGCAGTGTTTGGCGCGAATGACGTCACCCTCAGGACGGCATTGGCGGCGTTCATAACAATATCGTATGCGGTAAGACGGCCGATGATAAGCTTCCAACTATCTCTATCCATTGCCTCAACCTCTTCAATGTCCAATGCTGCCAGATCCTCTTCAACAGACTGCCTCCATGTCTTCCTTGGCCTGCCCGGTGGACGGCGACCTGGCACTTCCACTCTTAACAGCTCTCCCCAATGCCTCGCCACCTTCTCTCCTCTTCACGTGCCCAAACCACCTCCATCGCCTTACTCTCACCACTGTACTCGGCTCCTTCAATCCACATTTTCTTGCCACCTCTTCACTTGACTGTTAGATTCTTTGGATGGAGTCATATTTCATGTCTCCTTATTCGCCTTTTTCACCTCCATTCTATTTTCCTCGGCAGGTGTATAAAAACCCTTACGACTTTGGGTTGTCCGAGAACTGGAGGATCTTCTTGGGCCTCACACAGGGAAGGTAAGTGTTCAGCAAGTCCTTTACTGATTTCTATAGTTTTTAATAATAGTAAGTATTTTATTTTCACATGAAGGTATACAGGAAAATTAAAAGAAAACAACAACATAATATTTAATGCTTGTGAGTCACTGGCAGCTGAAGTTAGGGAAGAGGCAGTACCGTAGATAACAGTATAGTTGCCACTGCAATAATGTCGCCAGTCGCCATATATTACGAATTATAACATCACTACTGCTGTGTATGTGCCACTGAAGATGATACACAGTAGTTTATATCATGACTGTATAATCTACACTGTTTCAGCGTTGTTTTATGCTTTGTATCTGCAAGTATAGACGGTTTCAAATTTCGCTACTCGTTTTTTTTTCGGGCGACGACGACAGCGGGAGGACACTCTTAACGTAAACACTAGATGGCGACCTTAGTGTAGCCCGTTAACAATGTCGCCACTCTGTTTTATTTGTGTCCTTTGTTCATTTATAGCCATAATATGACACAGATGAAGACACAAAATGACACAGACTCTCCAGATAGCCCCTTCTAACTTTCCTGAAATCATGGATGTAGAAATGTAAGTATTAACGCCACCACACGTCTGTAAATAAAAAAGAAACGTTGTCCTGGCGACTTTAGTGTTATCTACGGTAAGTATAGACGGCTGTAGATAAGGATGTAGAAATGTTTTTGACGGGATGTAAGATGGATTGTATTTGGTTGCCGAGGTTGTATTTGTAGCTAAAACTTTTTCTGTATGAAGATTTATACTGTTTTGAAGACATCTTTTAGAGTTAATTATTAAGCAGTACTGAAAAAATTGTAGTAATCTGTCTTTTCTGTTTTGAAATGGATGTTAAAGTCTATCAATCTATTTATCTATCTATCTATCCCCCAGAGGTGTGTGGCGGGTCCTGCTCCCCTCGCCCCACCCCCCCGATGGCTCGGGTCTCACCTGGCCCAATGCAATCATCAGTGCTGCCACCCACAACAAGGCGGCATGACATATACTTTAAGCCCCTCACCCATCCCACCCCTGCTCTACCCTGCCTCACCCCACCACACCCCATACTACCCCACCACACCCCATACTACCCTGCCTCACCCCACCACAACACACTCTACCCTGCCTCACCCCACTCTACTCTGCCTCACCCCACCACACCACACTCTACCCTGCCTCGCCCAACCCCACCCCATACTACCCTGCCTCACCCCACCACACCCCACACTACCCTGCCTCACCCCACCACACCCCATACTACCCCACCACACCCCATACTACCCTGCCTCACCCCACAACACCACACTCTACCCTGCCTCACCCCACCACACCCCATACTACCCTGCCTCACCCCACACTACCCACCACACCCCATACTACCCTGCCTCACCACCACCACAACCCCATACTACCCCACCACACCCATACTACCCTGCCTCACCCCACCACACCCATACTACCCACCAACACCCATACTACCCTGCCTCAACCCCACCCCACACTACCCTGCCTCACCCCACCCCCACACTCTACCCTGCCTTACCCCACCACACCCCACACTATCCTGCCTCACCCCACCACACCCCTCCTCAGTCTGTTGTCGTTGTGTTGTTCAGATTGTTTACGTTAGTGATTGGGTTGGAACTTGTCGACCTGTTATTTGGTTGCATTATTAGCCCTTCAGTAGGTTGTGTTTGTTGTCTACCTGTTATTCACTCTTGGTTTGCTGATCTCTGTCCCTATTTCTGGTGTTCTAGTTATTTATTTGATTCTAAGGTTATTTCTTTGTCCCTATTTTTCTTGCTTAATTAATCTTGATCTCTATTTCTGGTTTTGTTTGTCTACTGTTAACTATCTGTTGAGTTCATTTATCCTGTTTAGTCATTTTTTTTCTTTGGTAAATGCGATAAACCATGTTGTTGTCTACCCATACTCAGATTTTTGCCTGTTTGTCTCTGTCTTATAAGATGACTAATACATAAAACTAATGCCAAATACTTATTCTTCTTTTATGCTTTACTAACTACTACAAATCATAATATTCATCACCTTCCTCATCACTGATCTCCAGACATGCCGTATCAGTCCACAAATAATTTATGATTCGTCAATGATATGACCAAACAGAAGGCTGAAGAAACAACCTAGGGATAGATTACATTGTGCAGTGCATAGAAAGGTAGTTTAGCAATCGCCTGTTCCCATTAATCAAGGTACCTGAGAAGCAACACCATAACCACTAACTAAGTTAGTTAGTTAACTAGTTGGTTAGTTAGTTAGTTAGTCAATCTGCAGCGTTTGATGATGAGCACAGATGGTTCACACTGAGTAGGTTGATGTCTTATTATTTGGCTCGTTTTCAGTCTATTAATGTTTTGTCAATATTTTTTGGTGAAGTTATGGTTGATTTATTGTTCATGTTTTATTTCTCTCTTTATGGATGATGACCCGCCAGGGTGGCGCGGTTGGTAGAGTCACGGATTCGCGTGCAGAGTCCCTGCATTCGGTCAGCGGTTGGAGTCCACCAAGTTCATCCTGGCGTGGTGGCGCTCTGTATAGTCAATAACCTTGTAGTTGGTACTTGCAAAGTGTCTAGATAGGATCAAAGTATCTTATCTTATATCTTTAGGGATGGTTCACACTGAATGGGTTGTCTTTTCATTCCCTGCATTTACAGTCTATCAGTGTTTTGTCAACATTTTTGGTTGAGCTACAAAAGATTTATTGTTTTTGTTGTCATATTTTCCTCTTATTACCCAGACTTTTTGTTCCTGTCTTACTTTCCCATTAATTCACACACACATTCCTGCATTTGTGTGATGCGTCATTCCTATAGTATCTACAGGGCACAGCTCAATGAAGTAACTAGTCCCAGGTGTTTGTTAAGTGTGTTTAGTTATTGCATCATCATTATAAACATTTAGCATATTTAGGACACTCAGGACTCACTTAGAATAACTTGTTTTTCATGGCATCATTTCTAATAGTTTTTGTATTAAACGATTGTAAGTGTTACGTAGTGATGTGTGTGATATTATGTCCATTACTTAACTTTAGTACAACATTACAATACAGTAGCTTTTGCAATAGTACGTCATTCACCCATGGTCTTGTCCACGCGAGCCGGACTCACGATCGCCAGTGACACCCTCCCGGAGTGAGCTTAGAGCTCATTAAGACCAATCTTGGGGTGATGCTGGGACCTCACACACCACTCACACTCATACTGTCCCCCTTTGCTCAAGGGGGACAGTAATTTATGTGAACAATTGTTTTGTTTTGTAGGATGTCATTTCCTTGAAGATGTTGAGGAAGAAGGATATTGCGGTATGTTATGTATGATAGTTAGGGATTCGTGAATTGATTAATTGACGATATTTGGCTCTTTTGTGATTATTTATTGGTGAGGGCGATTTTTGTATCATGTTCAGAATATGAATGACAAAACTCTAAGAAAGATTCTTGTTTTCTTGAGTCTGTCCTTTGCACTGATCCTGAATGATAGATTTTCTTAACGGCTGAGCAGGTCTTTGGCAAATATTTTAGGGTAAAAGTGTTTGCATTGGGTAGACTTTAGTACATATTTTCAGTTCTTGCAGATTTTGGAAGTGGGTTGACAGAGATCAGTACAGAGACAGAAACAGCGAGGATGGCCGAGACACCTGTGCTGAAGATTACCCGATGCCCTTTCCCTCAAATGCAAGGATCCGCCAGCACCGCCCTGGCACGAGTCCTTAGTGCTGAAGGCTAGAAGGCACGCGCTGCCCTCAGTGACTAAAAGTTTGTGGGTGATACTGGACCAGGAAAGGGATGTCACACTCACGGAGAAGGGAGGTAAGACAGTGGGCAGGGAGGATGCCGGGAGGGTGTGGGGAGACCTAACAGGTGTGGAGGGGGTAGGAGTGGACATAGGTGGAGCACATTATGGGAAAGAATAATGAAGGACAAACTAGGGGTCTCAAAGAACGTTTATTGATAGTTTAGTGAAGAAAGATGAGGAAAAAGATTGCACTGCAGCAAAATAGAACAAACTATACACAGTGGGAAAGCTTTGAAACAGACGGCCCAAGCTTTTATGAGGCACTTTGCAGAATTTGATTCCCCCCTCCCCCTTACCCCTACCGCAAATACTGTTGACCACGATTGTCAGGGCCGAGGTTGTTATCAATTAATATTACCAAACTAAAGAAATTTTTGAAAGTCTTTGAGCTGCCTTGGTGGTGACAAGACGTATGTGCTTCGGCTCCTCCAACGCAATCTTACCATACCGCTTTCGCTGACCAGGACACTACACTACGTGGTACTGTGTGCCTGGTTCTGCTGTGTGGGGCCTGTGCGTGCCTGTGCCCTGGACTCCCTGCTCCCGTGATCGATGCCGCTTGACGAGGACGGCTGCCAGCCGGCCGACGAGGACGTCCACATGGACACCATCTCATCTGGCCCCAAGAGGTCCTGCTCGCCTTCCCCTTCATCTGGTGAGACCCAACACCCTGTAAAGCCCTGCAAGCTTACACGCTCCTTCGCCGCAATCACTGCCTCACCTCCTCCCCGCGTTGCTACACCCACTGCTTCTGCTCCCACTGCTTCTGCTCCTGCTCCCGCCTGCCCTCATTCCCAGCCTACACGCCTCATAATCATAAGGTCAGCTGAGGGACTCCGGTCCTTCATTAACCCTGGGAAGGTGTCCAGGGCAGTTTTTGGCTCCATATTCGGCAAAAAATTTGTGTCTAGCACTCTGACCATCACTGGGGCGGGCAGGAGTTTAAAGTTTGAGGTGGTCAACCTTGACAACCTTGCCCAGCCCCCAGAGTCTGTCACTACGCTGGGGGAGTGGTCCGTAAAGTGCTGGGTTGTATCGGACGACGACCCGACCTACATGTGTAACGCGAGAAATTACATTAATAGGGGAAGAGATGAAATAACACATAAGTATCAATAAGCTAACGAAGAATTTTCCTCCACGCCTCATTCCTGAATCACTGGTTAGGCTTATATTTTAAACCAGTAGTAATTAGACACGTAGCGAAACGAGGTGAGAACGGGGATTCTAGGTTAGAATAATTTTAGAAGCAGCTCGACGTTCGTTGAGTTAAGTCGCCTGTGTGGAGGTGATATTCTCGCCCTTGGTAAAGGGTCCCAAGGTAGGATGCTGTTGGCGGACAAGGAGGCCAAGCGCTCACAAATTAGCAGAGGGGGCAACCACAACATGTCACAGCCAGCCGTGTGAGGACAAGGAGAAATGAAGGAAATTGAAAAATAAGTGAGAGGGAAAAAGTTGGAAGTGGGATAGACTACATATACATTATATTAGGATAACGACTTGAGCATTACATGTGCGTATCGTTAAGGGGTAACAGTGCGACTGAAGTTACCAAAGATAGTAAACTATATTAGGATAACGACTTGAGCATTTCGCGTGCGTATCGCTAGGAGGGAAGGAAGACTTAATATTAAGATAACTTGTGAATGTATAATAACTACATAATGAAGACAGAGTAGTCATACAAATATTTAGCTCCTCAACATGTTGAAGCTCGTGGTTGTTTTGTTGGTCTTGGGGGCGTGCATGTGTCTGCCGCAACATATGCAGCCGCAAGATATGCAATGTGAAGGAGAAGACTGTGACCCCACGCCTGAGCCTCCAGGTGGTGATTATGAAGACACCACTACAGGTGGTGATTATGAAAACACCACTACAGGTGGTGATTATGAAAACACTACTACAGGTGGTGATTATGAAAACACTACTACAGGTGGTGAATATGAAAACACCACTACAGGTGGTGACAATGGAAACACCACTACGCCACCCATGGGAACCACCACGACCGCCTCTCCTAACCCGGATGAGGACCACCATATGTCCTGGCAGCGGAGTGCACACCCGGATGAGGACCACCATATGTCCAGGCGGAGTGCACACCCGGAAGAGGACTACGACCACCACCATCACCATATGTCCAGGCTGAGTGCAGATCTTCATGTTGAGCCTAGACACAAAGTTTGCTTTTCTCTGAGGAGAGCAACAGTATATCATGCCGAAGCAAGAATGAAATTTAAAGACTTAATGACCAACACTGGACATGGATGGAATTCTCCCCAGGCACACTTTGTGGCTCCCTACAGTGGCTGTTACTTCTTCATATATAACGCAAAAAAAAAAAAAAAATGTAATGCGAGAAATTACATTAATAGGGGAAGAGATGAAATAACACATAAGTATCAATAAGCTAACGAGGAATTTTCCTCCACGCCTCATTCCTGAATCACTGGTTAGGCTTATATTTTAAACCAGTAGTAATTAGACACGTAGCGAAACGAGGTGAGAACGGGGATTCTAGGTTAGAATAATTTTAGAAGCAGCTCGACGTTCGTTGAGTTAAGTCGCCTGTGTGGAGGTGATATTCTCGCCCTTGGTAAAGGGTCCCAAGGTAGGATGCTGTTGGCGGACAAGGAGGCCAAGCGCTCACAAATTAGCAGAGGGGGCAACCACAACATGTCACAGCCAGCCGTGTGAGGACAAGGAGAAATGAAGGAAATTGAAAAATAAGTGAGAGGGAAACAGTTGGAAGTGGGATAGACAAACGTATACATTATATTAGGATAACGACTTGAGCATTACATGTGCGTATCGTTAAGGGGTAACCAGTGCGACTGAAGTTACCAAAGATAGTAAACTATATAGGATAACGACTTGAGCATTTCGCGTGCGTATCGCTAGGAGGGAAGGAAGACTTAATATTAAGATAACTTGTGAATGTATAAAAAACTACATAATGGAGACAGTAAAGAGTTAAATATATTATAATAGAAATATATATGAACGCGTTATCATTCTGTTTCCAACCAGTCCTTACATATTTTCTTAAATCTTTTATTTTTGTTCAATCATATATTTTTTCCCACTTAATGTGGGTGGTGGCAGCGGAGTAACCAGGACTGTAGAGTACACTCCCAAGGTGGGCACTACATAATGGTAACAAAGGTGTAGATGAAACAAGGTGAACACTACATTTTGGTGGCAGCGGTGGGATCCATTCGATGGTATCCGCGTACCCACGAGCCAACTAACGCCTTATTAGTTAGTTTTTTTTGTCAAGTGCCAGTTACCTAGTGATCACATACTGTACAGTATGGTGTGTATAGAGTATAGGTGTACAGAGTACCGTTAGTGATTATGACTAGTTCGCTCAGACCGTGGAGGAAGATTATACTAACGTAACAGTAGGCCCGGGTTACCCACATGCTAACATAGACGCTGATAAAGACATTAGTGATGGCCTGGAAAAGCCAAAGCGGAGTAGTGAAAGGGTGCAACATGAAACATGCACACCCCAGACCCGCTGTTGAACATGAAAGTGATGTGGGTAGCGCGTATGCAGTGTGTTTATGGGTGATGTAGGATGCGTGAAGGTAGTGTGGATGTGGGTGATGTGACACTACATCCACGTGTGGATGCAGTGTGGAACGATGCCGAGTGGAAGTGGATAGTGATGTGTGTGGAAGTGGATGGATGATGAATGTGTGGATAGGGGGCTTGTATTCCACACTTAACACTAATGTAGGGCAGGATGTCATGTAAAAGGTGCGGTAAGGTTAGGTTACCGTACCTTACGGTTAGATTAACATTAGGATAGAGGTAACAGCTCATGTAGAACTAGACGCCCTACAAGTAAGCAACTTTACGGGTTGTCGTGGCAGTAATGGCCACCTTAGAAAATTTGCGTTAGAGTGGTAGTAATGGAGGAGGAATTTGTACACTAACACCATCTTGAGAGAGGAGGCCAGTGAAGAGATACGTGCTTATTATAATGACAGAAGTGTTAATCTCTCGTGAGAGAGAGATTAATTTTCACCACTTTCTCTAGTGAGAGAGAGAAAGAGAGAGAGATGAAGGTCCCCTAGAAAGAATGTAAAAAGGTTAGAAATTCTTGCTTTAGAGGGTGCACACAGATTGCACTGAACACTAAACCCGCTAGGTTGTCGTTAGACCCAAGGATGTGCTTGGCTCTGAGCTTTGCTCGTTGGGTGAATAGACGCAGGAGTATGTATGCCTCGCAAAGGAGGTGAGCCTTATCCCAAGTATTGAGGGTATGGAGTAAATCCGGTCGTGATTTCTCCCTACGCACCTACGCCTAGGATTAGTGGGGTAAAAGAAAATAACCATTGCAGACTAGAGGGACGAGTCCAGTTGCGACTCTATAGGGCTTCGGCCTTGACAAATAAGAGAAAGTGAGAAGGTTCTCATTTCAAGGGAGTGAAGGCATTACATTAAATACGTATTCCCCAAACTGGTCAAATCTACTCTGGGTGAGGGAAGTGATAAGTTAAGAATACATACTATCTCATTTTGTTGTAAATTTGTTGGAAGAATTGGAATGTGCGGGATGAGAATATTTGTTTGTGAGTGATAAGAAAATCCTAAGAAAATTTATATGAAATTTTGTGTGATGGATTTGATAATTTTTTTTAGTTAGATATCCGGTAGGATGCTTGATGAAGGACTGAGGCATAAGGAAATTTTTTTTTTGGGGGAAGAAGCTATGTAATGCGAGAAATTACATTAATAGGGGAAGAGATGAAATAACACATAAGTATCAATAAGCTAACGAGGAATTTTCCTCCACGCCTCATTCCTGAATCACTGGTTAGGCTTATATTTTAAACCAGTAGTAATTAGACACGTAGCGAAACGAGGTGAGAACGGGGATTCTAGGTTAGAATAATTTTAGAAGCAGCTCGACGTTCGTTGAGTTAAGTCGCCTGTGGGGAGGTGATATTCTCGCCCTTGGTAAAGGGTCCCAAGGTAGGATGCTGTTGGCGGACAAGGAGGCCAAGCGCTCACAAATTAGCAGAGGGGGCAACCACAACATGTCACAGCCAGCCGTGTGAGGACAAGGAGAAATGAAGGAAATTGAAAAATAAGTGAGAGGGAAACAGTTGGAAGTGGGATAGACTACGTATACATTATATTAGGATAACGACTTGAGCATTACATGTGCGTATCGTTAAGGGGTAACAGTGCGACTGAAGTTACCAAAGATAGTAAACTATATTAGGATGACGACTTGAGCATTTCGCGTGCGTATCGCTAGGAGGGAAGGAAGACTTAATATTAAGATAACTTGTGAATGTATAATAACTACATAATGGAGACAGTAAAGAGTTAAATATATTATAATTAGAAATATATATGAACGCGTTATCATTCTGTTTCCAACCAGTCCTTACATATTTTCTTAAATCTTTTATTTTTGTTCAATCATATATTTTTTCCCACTTAATGTGGGTGGTGGCAGCGGAGTAACCAGGACTGTAGAGTACACTCCCAAGGTGGGCACTACATAATGGTAACAAAGGTGTAGATGGACAAAATGACCACTACACATGTTCGGGAGAATTTTCCCTATCTCTCCCGAACTGACAAACGACGACATTCTGACTGGACTTACAGTGCTTGACGACTCCCCTACCAAAATTGGAGATGCTATACGGCTCCCGGCTCACGTCCGGGACGGTCAGACGGACGCTAACATGGCCATAAGAATTAAATTTTGGGGCCCCCTCCCCGACCGGGTCTCCCCTTTAACACGCGTGTTTACCCGGGGCGCCCCACACCCTCCCGTCCTCGGTGTACCCGCTGCTTCCTTTTTGGCCACGGTAATGCCACCTGCAACATGAAAGGTCCGCTGCCGTAATTGCAGCGGCTTTCATGTTTGCAGAGGGGTGTGCCCGGCCTCCCTACTGGTTCCNCATGTGAAATGGAGCTTTAAACATGACCTAAGGAGGAAGATTATTAAGATACTTGAATGTATAAAAATTACCAGTGAACGAAAAGTTAAATATATTATAATTAGAAATATATTAACGCGTTGTCATTCAGTTTCCAACCAGTACTTACATATTTTCTTAAATCTTTTATTTTTGTTCATTCATATATTTTTTCCCACTTAATGTGGGTGGTGGCAGCGGTATAACCAGGACTGTAGAGTACACTCCCAAGGTGGGCACTACATAATGGTAACAACAGTGTAGATGGTCATTTTGACCACTACAAGTGCATGGCGGACCAAGGGAAAAAGCCCATCGTCTGCCTGAGTGCTGGGGGAAATGATGTTGAGTGTGTAAGAAGTGAGGAATTGCTACGGCGGTTCAAGGAAGCTGTAGGTAAAGTTAGGGACAGGGGTGGGTTCCCTGTGGTGTGTGGTGTCCTTCCAAGACGCTTTGTTGACGACATGTGGTACTCCAGGGCTATTGCTTTGAATTGCCGGCTGGCACTTCATTGCAAAGCCAATGGTTGGGCCTTTGTCGACAGCTGGGACCTCTTTTTCGGGCATAACAACCTCTACCGCAGGGACGGGGTGCACTTTTCGAGGAAAGGAGTTCAGATCTTGTCTGAATCCCTTGAAAGGGAGGTAGATGCACTGCAGGCTTTTTTAAGATAGAGAACCGGGATTTAGACACGGGGGTCGGGGTAAAGGAAACTTGCGACACTAGAAGGAGTTTCAGAAGGGAGGGAACTAAAGTGATTCGTAAGAAGAGAGAGAGGAGGGGTTTAGTTAAAAATAAAGGGAAAATTGACAAAAAGAAGAGGAGTTGCTTGAAGGTTTACTATACAAACTGTAGGAGTATTTTAAACAAGATAGATTTCCTGAGAGGAATAAATAGTGTAGAGGATTTTGATATAATAGCATTAACAGAAACATGGTTGGATATGTCATCGAGCGACTAACTTCTGATCTTTCTATAATTTCTGATTGGGGCAAAGCAAACCTTGTTTTGTTCAATGCCTCAAAAACCCAATTTCTTCACCTATCTACTCGACAAAACCTATCAGATAACTATCCCTCTTCTTCAATGACACTCAACTGTCTCCTTCTTCTACAATGAACATTCTAGGACTATCCTTTACTAAAAATCTGAACTGGAAATCTCACATCTCATCTCTTGCTAAAACAGCTTCTAAGAAGTTAGGTGTCCTGTGGCGTCTGCGTCCCTTTTTTTCTCCCTCCCAATTGCTTGCTCTCTACAGGGGCCTTATCCGCCCATGTATGGAATATGTCTCACATGTTTGGGGAGGATCCACTCATACAGCTCTCCTAAACAGGGTTGAGTCAAGAGCTTTTCGTCTCATCAACTCCCCTCCTCTGACTGACTGTCTTCAATCTTTAAATCACCGACGCAATCTTGCTTCTCTTGCTCTCTTCTATCGTTATTTTCATGCTCACTGCTCTTCTGAACTTTCTAACTGCATGCCTCCCCCCCTCCCGCGGCCTCGCTGCACATGACTTTCTACTCATTCGCATCCCTATTCTGTCCATCTTCCTAATGCAAGAGTTAATCAGTATCTTTACTCTTTCATCCCTATCACTGGTAAACTCTGGAACTCTCTTCCTGTTTCTATTTTTCCACTTTCCTATGAATTTAATTTTTTCAAAAGAAGAGTAACAAGACACCTCCAGAACTAAATTGGCTCACCCCTCTTTTTTATTTTATTCTCTACTGTTCTCTTATAGGGACTTGCAACTAAGGCGGACTTTTGTGTTACCCATTTTTTTGTGCCTTGGCCAGTCCTTTGTGATGTCAAAAAAAAAAATAAAAAAAAAAATGTCAGGAAAGGTATTTGATCGAAGTCGTAGATAGCTGGTGTATAAGTTTATTTCACAAGGAGTCAGCGTGAGCAGATGAGGTGGAGGAGTTGCTCTTTATGCAAGGGATACATTGCAGTGTTTGTGTTACTACTGTTATAAAAACCGATGACAGCATAGAGTCTATATAGGTAGAGGTTACGAGGGAACTGAAGAAAATGGTTTGGGTGTAGTGTATAGGCCTCCAAACTTATGTAAAGTAGGATTCAGCTCCTATATGGGAAGAAATAAAAAGGCCTGCAGAATATAATCGACATAGGCGTGGTGGGAAGATTTAATCTTAGAATATAGACTGGCATTACAGGAACTACAAGTGTATGCCTAGCGGCCTCTTGTAGCTTCCATTATTTTCTGATGTTTTCTTATGATTTGATCATAGGTGACGACGTCTACGCAGTGAATTGTAATATATCCAGATAAATTCCTAAGTCAAGCATCAGGAGCCTACTAGAGTAGATATATTCTAGATCTATTCTGCAAATAGAGACGATTTTTAGTTACAAATGTGGAGGTCGGTGGTAATTTAGATAATAGCGACCATTATGGAATCAGATTTAGCTTAAAAAATGGGAAGGTTGAAAATTAAGTTGGCAATAAGCTTGAATACCTAATTTCAGAAAAGGCCATTATGCAGGATTACGAGACCCCTGGGGTAATTGGCGCGTTAGATATGGAAGTGAGGTCTTATGGCGGACGAGGTTTTAGAGCGGTTAGACATGGAAGTGAGGTCGAGGCTGAGGAAGGTTATTGAGCGGTTTAGACATTAAGTGAGGTCAGGGCTGAGGAGGAATTATACCTCATTTGTAAGGAATATAATTGACGGACAGAAGGAAATATCCTTCTACGGTAAGATAAATGTCCAGAAAGAGTGATCCAAAATGGATGACCACTAATTTTAAAACACAACATTGGAGTAAAAAGGACATGTATTTAAGGTATCAGGCAGGATTGGTAAACAGAACGTATAACATGATCGGGACAGTGACGAGATTAACGTCGAGTGCTATGAACAATTATTGAGATTAAAGTTAGCAGTTACATGGCGAAAAGGGACCCAAAGGGTTTCTATCAGGTATATAAAAACAAAAGACAAGGGATTAGTTGGCCGTTAGGTCATACAGGATAGGTCTTAAATACGGATAGGATATGTGTAAGAGTCTAAAATGATTATTTTAAGTGTTTTTACGGAGGAGGATACACAGACATACCTGATAGTGAACGATGTTCACAAAGGAAGCGATGAGGGAAAACTAAAGATATTGGTGATAACTAGGAAATGGTGAAGAGAGTATAGATAAAATGAAGATTTTAATCGCCAGACCAGATGAAGTGTATCCCCAGGGTATTAAAGGAATGTAGGATGTTGTTAGTGAGTCGTTTAGTGCAACAATTTGTATGAATCGGTTTGAGAAGGCGGATGTGCCATTATTGTGAGGAAAGGACTGTTGTTCCCATATTAGAAGGGAGAACAGAGGGACTAAAGTCAAATTATACGACCGTAAGTCTAACGTCATGTGTGGGTAAATTATTGGAATCTAATTATGCAAAAAACACCTAGAGAGCACTTATAAACATAGTTTGAATCATGATCACAACATGGATTCACCAAGGGTAGGTCATGTTCTCACCATTATTGAGTTTTTATTAGAAATTTTATGAGACGGCAGATAATGATAAGGATTAGGATATAATATATCTGGACTTAGTGAGCATTTGACAAACTACCACACGAGGGCATCTTAAAATAGGTTAGGGCTCATGGAATAGATGGGAAGGGTCTTCACATTGGATCGAGCTTGGCTAAGTTATAGGCAACAACAAGGTTACAATTAATTGTTCTAATCTGAATGGGGACTGGTGGGTGACAAGTGGAGTTCTCACAAGGGTCTGTTTTGCGGGTCCATTACTATTTATGATTTACTCAACGACTTGTATAGTGGGATTAGCAGTGATATCAGCAAGTTTGCTGATTTACTAAGGTAGGTAGGATTATTGGATCACAGTCAGATGTAAACATATTGCGGGAGACAGATTAAACTTAACGGTGGGCACTCAGATGGCAGATAATTTAATATTGATAATGCAGCGTTATGAATGTTGGTAAGAAAAACTCTGGTAATAGATACACCATACGCAATGTATCGCTGAAAATTCAGAAGGTGAAAAAGATCTTTGAGGTGAGGGTGAGCCCAGGACCTCCGACCTAGGAAACAATTAATTGAGGCTAGAAATAGAGCTAATAGAGGGTTAGGATTTCCATTAACAGAAGTGTTAAAGTAGAATGCGATTATTCAACAGCTTTATCTGACTCTAGTCAGAGGCCTCACCTAGACTATGCAGTTTCATTTTTGGTCTCCATATTACAGGATGGATATAGCCTTGTTAGAAACAGTGCAGAGAAGGATGACCAAAATGATACAAGGAATGCGTAACTTTAGTTTATGGAGAAAGATTGAAGTTATTTTAAAATTACACACACTCGAGAGACGCAAGTAAGGCGAATTATGAATTAAATAAAGTATAGAAAAAGGGATTTAAAAGGGAGAGCTACACGGGGTAAAGTTCCTGTTTTAACGGGAAAATATGAAATGTAGCGGATTCAAGGAAATTGATTTAGAGGAAATAGGGAAAACTGATTAATGTTAGAAACTCTTCCAGTACAGGGATAATAGTCCTTACCCATTAGGGACATTTAAAGAGTGCTGGAACCAGGTTCATGGATGGGGTGGGGTGGATGTGGTAGGAGGTGGGAACACCGTACGGAGGCCTCGCAGCCTCGTAAAATTCATTCTATTTCTAGCGCCATGCCCCAAATCGTATGTCAGCGCCTACCCCACTCAGTGAACTACATGCAGCAACAGTAATTTTTCATGCTAAAAATGCTGGTTCACACCAACGGGACACAGTCGAAAATTAATTAAAAACAACTTAAGAACCTTATATCTGAGTTAAGATTCATGAGACCATAGGTGGGCCATATTGTGAAATGTTGGTTTTGGGAACAGTTCACTCTATCGGCATAAAAATGATTTTTAGAAACTTTTCCAGTAAGTAAAAACGGTTTTCCGCCGCCACACCACCCTACCATTTGCGCACGAAAACCTAGGTCCGAGGCGACCCGCATAGTGACTCAGCATAGCCCGTGAACTTTCTCTACCCACATCTATTGGTGGCTAGAATTTTCAGTTCATCCAGTTCATAACAGAGAATGGCATGGCAGAAAGTTAAATAAACAGGGGAAGAGTTAACATGTTTTGTTAACGAAGGAGACAAAGTGGAAGAGGATCTATGAAGCGATAACAACAACGGTCACAAGAAGAAGAAGAAGAAGAAGGCCGCCGCTTTATATGTCGGTCACAAGAAGAAGAAGGCCGCCGCTTTATATTATCAAAGCCAACCATTCACACCTCACAGTCACAGACTGGGTGATATGATGTAAACTGTCGCCATGCTTAATTTGGTACCATTTTACCTCATACCTCACACAATACCTCATCATATCTGCCAAAGATGCCAGCAGTGGATGGTACTGGTACATAATATCTTCCTCTTCATCACTAGAATCGTCCATCATTGCGAGAATAGCCCCAGACACGGCAGGAATAAGCTCTCCTTCCTCTTGCCTTGCCATCTTGGTTTGTTTGTAAACAAAAAAACGGGGTTTTTGCATTCCATTTGTGACATGCGAACCCAACCCTGAACTGAAAGAACTGGTTCATGCAACTTGGGCACAAATGGAAGAGGCCTCTTATATATTATAGCTTCTACAAATATTCAAGGCCATTTTGAGCCCTGCCTATCGGTTATTTATCCGTGAATTTTAATATAAATACTAAATTACAGTCAGCCATGTTTGATAGAATATTTCCTCCCATCATACAAAACATGATTTAATAAGGAAACTCGTAACCAATAAGGAATACACGAATACTATATAGCTTCTACATATATTCAAGGCCATTGTGAACCCTGCATAGCGTTGATGTATGCTTTAATCATTATATAAATAGTGTTTTACGTGATGGCTGGACCAGACCCATATTTAAGCCTGGCCACAGCTTATTTAGATCAGAATATAGGCTTATGGTGGATCAGTGTGCTCTACAGGCTTTCTAGATCATGAATATAGGCGTCAATAGGGTTTTGGAATGATGGTTAAGCTGTATATAACGTTAGCATCACACACCCTTGAAATTATAAAAGAAAATGTAATTCGCTAGATACATCTTTGTGGTACACTTAAATAATAAGAAATCTATCTATTTAGTCTGTTTTTATGGTAGCAGAGTCTTTGTAATGCTTTATAATTGTATATTTTGTCTTTTGTATCATCGGGGGACTAGTTACTGCAGTGTGAGGGAAGGTGTGTCGCGGTTTTAGTGTTATTTTTCATATTCCCAAATCTACGTTATTTAAAACTTAGTATGGATAAAGGTGACGATAAATATTCTAGAAACATTAATGATATGCGTATTAGTGCCAAATATACGTGGGCAAGAAAAGATAATGATATAACATGACCTGCCCTATCTAATGGACCCATTTACTCACACCTAAAACACGGAGTATTATAAAGCTTTGGGTGCAATATAGGCTACATATCACTGTACTCATATTCTTTTTCGCTGAGAAATGCACAATAAATGGAAATATATGCCTTTTTGGGGCCAAAATATCACAACACGGCGGAAAGCGCTGTCATTGGTTGTGACGTAGTAACTGCCAAACTCAGATTCGCCATGATCAGCTGATCGGGCTTGTTTTGGCTCAGCAAACCGCAAATTCTAGTTTATTTTAAGAACATAACTAACCGCAACCCCTACTACCGCAAGATGACCAGTAACCCTCCTTCAAGTGATGTATAGGTATTCCACGGTTGTGAATATGTAAGTTGTAGTATAAGGAAAAAGTGGATAGACAGAGCAAAGTGGCCAGTGAACCAGACAAGTGATGACTTCTGGGATCGGCCATTCCTTTATAGGGAGCTTAAATGAACCTCAAGACATGTACAGCTAGGACAGATAGACGAACGCATAGAGGAACAGGTAGAAATGTATGGTTAGTAAAGGGTTGTAGTGGTGAGTAGAGTGACGAAAGGGTGTATGTTTTGCTTATGTGGGGAAAGAAAAGCCATTTACAGTCTACTGTTCCTCTTATGAGTTCGTCTATCTGTCTAGCTTTACATGTCATTTGCAGGTTCATTTAAGCTCCCTATAAGGAATGCCGGATCCCAGAAGTCGTCACTATATCAGGTTACTGCACGGGCCACTATCTCTGTCTATCCACTTTTTCGGTTATAAACTACAACTTACATATTCACAAAAACAGTGAATACCTACTACATCACTTGAGTGAGATTCTGGTCATCTTGCGGTTAGTAGGGGAATGCAGGGTGTATTAGTAGGTAGACATAATAGTAGCGGCCGCTTGACAAGCTGTTTTGCGCTAGTTGTATAAGCTGTGACGTCACAACATGGGCCATTCGTTTAGAGCGTATACATTTCCTGAACTAAATTGGCCTGTATCATCAAAAATACTGTCTTCCTCATAGAGAATCAAATCACTTCCCCAACTATATGAGCTTGAAGATGTCAATCAATCCTTACCTTCAAGTAGAGTAAATCTGGTCCATTGTGAGGGAATTTGGTCCTAGTGTAAACATTTACCCTACATTTACGTGGCCAATAATTGGGCTTTTTCAGAGGCGAATAGATTTATTTTACGGAAACCTGTTAAAAGTTTTTGGTTAAATTTCTAGTGTTTGCAATACTCTCCCACAGGTCCCCAAACTTGTTTGGGACTGTGGGAATGCGGGGTTTTCGGGGGGGAACAAATATGCGTCGGAAAACACGTAATTAAGAGTTGTGTAGGGGGGGGGGGTAAAAGTACCTAGGGACTAGATCTAGGTGATTTCTTTATCTAGAGAAATGGGCCTACACCAAAAATTTACCTAAACCTAGAAGTGGGCTTGACCCACCGATAAACGAACCTAACCGAATATAACCTTACCTAACCAAAATCTAACGCCTAACCTACCCAAATATTAACCAAACCAATCTAAACCTAACCTATGCGGGGGGGGGGGGGGGGGTTTCGGACCACTTCGGTCATCATTTTGAGGATCGGCAGGTACCACACGTCTCGTACTCGGAATCAATCCAATGAATTTTCCACTAGATCTAGGGACTGTTTTTAACACCCCTAACTCAAAAACTAGGTGGTTGCGACGCATATTTATACTCCAGCACAAATATCCCGCATTTTCCCCAGGTCCCCAAACTGTTTTGTGGACGAGGGGGAGTATGGGCAAAACAACTAGAATCATTACCCAAAGTTTTTTTTCTGACCAAATCTAGGGGCAGAGGTCGGCAACCCTCGGCTCCTGAGCCGCATGCGGTCCTCTTGCATCCCTCTGCTTGTGGCTCTCGGGCTTGAGAGGACGAGCTCATTTGGAAAAAAAAATAATGTGAATAAATAATGGCCAATCATTTAAATTGATTTTTATTTTTATCTTTAGTTTTTTTAGTTTTTAATAGTTTACCTTTGGAGAGTGCAAGTGTTCTTGTGCCATTAAAATAAAAACTGTTTTTTACTATTTGTCTGATCAAAATATGCGTCACGTCCTGATGCGACCACCTTGTGTCGCCAGAAAAGTTGTTACGAAATGCCGTTGAATCGGCCTCATGGTTGCGTAAGACCTGCGCCGCGCCGCCCGATGTGTGGTGTGGAGGAGGGAGCGGGGTGGTGGTCCACCGCGCCCCCGTAGTCTGCAGCTATCCCTCAGCGTACAGACGGCGTGTCTCACTGTGGGACCCATGCTGTAATTCTCCATATGTCGTTCTCGTTTTCGGGTTGTATTGAGGTTGGACCTAGGTTTTCCAGTGATATCGGGCCGTAGTGTTACGCCTACGAGTAGTACTTTTACGGCGGAAGAGCCCGGTTTGTTAGTACGAGGCGCCGAGATCACTGAATTCCTTGGTCTCGGAGGGGACGAAAGGGTTGCGACACCCCTTTGTCTCGGGGTTTGTCAGTTCTGTTTGCATAGTCCACACACATACTCAGCTTCGAGGCGGGGTGAGCCAGACACCCTGGGGTGACGTGTCATAAACAAGTGACCTTATTTTGACCCGGTAGTTTAGCAATGATAAAAATAGAAGATAAAATTTTCTGACGAAAATAGAACGTTAATTGCGTCATGGAAAGATTAATTTGCTTTCATGCTGACAAAACTGGTTACCGTTTTGCCTAATGGCGCTGAGAAAATTTAGCAAACAACAAAAAATCAAACGTTGACAGACATTTCCGGAATAAAACACTGCCTTTGCTGAAAAATATCGATTTGGAGATGAGCGAAGAAGAGCAATTTCGAACTGCTGCGGAAAGCTGATAGAGCAAAACTATTTCAAGTCGTGGATGAACTCGAGGAATTCAAGTACTTATGCCTAGTTTGGCAGCTCAAGAGATAGCCCGGGCACGGCAAGCCGTTCACAGAATGTGAGACTATATAAAGAAACGTCATAAAGATATCAAAAACATCTTTCTTAGGACTTCAAAAACAAGAGTGAAATTATTCAGAAAACTTAAAGATATGCCTTTGCTCTCTGCAAAGGAATGTTAAGGACAGGACCATTAAAAGTTGGCCAGCAATATCACCAACAACAAATCACGGACATTAATTCAGAACTCCGGATACTCAATCGACTGTGATGAGGCAAAAGATTGTCAGCGATAGTTGAGCAAATAGTGCTTTGTTATGCAGTATGTGGACTCTCTGGGCCACAGGAAGAAATCATTGAAGTAATACCGCTTAAAGGCCAGACAAGGTGGGAGGACATCTGTGAAGCTGTGTTGGATGTTTATAAAACAAAGAAATAAACACAACTCACCTGGTCTCAGTGAGTAACGGATGGGGCACCAAGTATGACAGGAAGCACAGCGGGGGTTTGTGAGGTTAACTCAGAAGTCGATGGATAGAAAGCTGCGACATTTCACTGCACCTACATCAAGAGGCATTGTGCGCTCAAACATTCTCCGGAGTGCACAGAAGTTATGAATCTTGTCATTCGGATAGTGAACAAAATAATGGCACAAGGATAAACCCACGACAGTTCCCGCTCATATTAGTGAAGTTGATAGCACATATGCTGAATCTCCGGCTGCACAACAAAGTCGGTGGCTGTTCCCGAGGGGAGGGTACTGAAACGGTTTGCTTTGTGGTCTGGGGCATATAAAAAACTTTTCTGGAAAGCAAGGGTTCACTTTCCTGAGCTGATCGGCCAGATTGGTTGGAAAAGCTACATTCATGGTGGATATGAAAAGCGCACTTAACACGCTGAGCAAAAAGTCTGCAGGGGAGAAAGGAAAACACAAGCCCCTGCAGATGCTGAAGAGGTTTTTGGCGTTTGAGCGCAAGATGACGGTGTTTGTCAGATGACAGAGAGGTAGGCTGCTTCATTCCCGTCTTGAGAGAGTCAAAGAAGCCACACAATCAGAACAATTAGGAGATTTATTGTGCCCATCATCGCAAATGCAAACACTGGCGTTTCAGAAAAGCTTCCGTGATTTTAGGGGAGGAAAAAAAACATTATCCTTCCCCATCACTCCTTCGAATGTCGATCCATTTGCTGTATGAACATGACTGCATTTACAGCATAAGTCAGCCCGATCTTGAGCCGAACTGGCCTGCTGATCGACAATAGCAGACAAAGAGTTTGTGGTGTTCTTAAGTTTCAGAGCTTGGCAGCTGATCGAAAGATGTTGCTAGTCAGAAGGCCTTCTGCTCAGCAATCACAAATGGGAGTGACATTGAAAACCCTTCCAATAACCGGACAAATTGTGTTCGATACAGAATACCATTCCGACACTATAGAACATGGAAAAGTATGCATTTCGGAGTCCTGTCGATCTTTGGAGCCACATACTGTGGCGAGCAGGGTTTTCATCAGAACTAACATCAAAAAAGTAAACATCGCTCGCGCCCACAGTGAGAGCTGTGAATCCTGCATGGAAAATCAAAAAGTGAGTCTTAAACCCTAATATGGATACGCTGTGCAGT
>JACEEZ010023301.1:60000-97500 GCA_016584305.1 Chionoecetes opilio
GGGATGGTGGTGGTGGGTCAACAGTCTTTTCCTGAGGATGATGGCAATGAAAAAAATAAAGAATACATTAAGTTTAATCCAAGCAAACAGATTCATAAAGGTTACAGTGCAAATTAATTTTGAAAGCTTCAATCACTGGGATTTGTGTTTGAAAAAACAGAGATGTAAGCAAGCCCTAAAATGACTCATAGGCATTTATCAAAATCAACACGTGTTGCCGCAGTCACACACTAGCAAACATATCAGAAATCAGAAATCAGTATACAACACTCAGAACATATTGTGCAGGGTTTTATGGTTAATTTGTCAATCGGTCTCACGACAGCAAAAAACACTCACCTCCGTGGAAAATTTCCGGCGGAGTCCCACTTGTGATAGATGAAAAGGCGAAGAATTATAGTATTTCAATATTGGACCACCCACATTTTCGCTGGTCCCGTCTACTATGTAAAAACTTTTTTCTACATTTTAAAACAATACATGGACATTCGGCTTAACCTAACCTCACCAAAATGATCAAGCTAATTGTGGATTACAGCAGATACGATAGGTAGATTTCCAACAGTTATGTATAGGCGACTCGTGATTGCCGGGTGGTGGGTGATACCTGGAAATAGTGCGCCTATAGGAATTCTCTGTATCTTGAGATCTACCGTACCCATAGTACTAGTATAAATATCATATATATATCAATACTATATAGTATATTATATACTAATATCTATATATATTATATATATACGATATATTATTATTATACTATATAATATATAATATATATATAGAATAATAGTATAAGCTTTACTGTGTTTCTGTATTCATGGATAAATACCAGCAGTAATGTGAACTTTTCAAAGGAATTAAAATGACACAAATATACATGCAACACTTTGGCAACAACCTCCTCTAGACTTCGCCTCATGGAGACTTAAGCAGTGAGAGAAGAGACCTTCAACACAACGTTTACCTTACTATCCCTTTCCATCCATTTCCTCCACTAATTATCCCCTGGATTGCCAGCAGACAGGTAGGAGCCACCAACAAACAGGTTAAAAAGAAAAGAAAAAAATTCCGTTCAGTCTTCACAAAGAAAATTGAGTCCAACAGTGAAAGACACTTTAAATTCATTTTTCATCATCGGCGTACAGTTTCATAAACCACCCAGCTGGTTGGCGCTGCGCTTCTCCGCGGAATCTCGGCTAATAATGGACAAGACATCGCGGTCGATTTTCAGACGACAACCGACAATTTTCTATTTGCGGCCAATTTTAATTTATGTGCTTTTCTAATGGAGATAGTTTTATTTTCGGAAAACCCATATTAAAAAAAAAATATGTATATATTTCATCACTAGAATTTTATGGTCCGGCCGTTCCATTAAACCACACTGTACATCTGTTCTATATGAGGTTTTTAATGAAAAACCTACTAACCTAACACTAAGTATACGAATATAACCTTAACCATGCATAAAATCGGTGATGATTATATAATATAATATATATTTTTTTTTTAATGGGTTTCCTGAACATAAAACTATCTCCATGAGAAAAAGAAAACTATTTGGCCATCAGGAAAAAAAGTCCGTGTCTTCTGGAAAATGACCGCGAAAGTTCTCGTACATTATAACCCGAATAGGTTATTACCTGTCTTCCCCAAGTATCACTATTGCACTTACTTCTTATTGGTGCATCAGCAGTGTCAGGCACTTCTGCTTCACAACAGGAGCCGTGTCCGGACAGCAGCTGTCAAGGAAAGAGTATATCTTACGCAAAGAAGAGAAATGGCCACAAGTTGCTCGTTGTCATTTCATTATATATACGACGATAGTAATATCATCTGCATATCCTATCCTACAAACAGCGTATTACTATACTGCACAGGCTCGTAGTGCAGTTGCACGTCTGCATGCAACGTAAACTCCTATACTTTGCAGTTTCCACCTCATATATCTCCACGCGCGCTGCGCATTTTGATCCGTTTGTTAACAAAAATGTTCCCGCGAGTGTTGTCTTGTTGGCAAACCAATCCTCGAGTCGGTGTGCAGGGACGAGCACACATCAAAATTTCTGTACGGCGTACAATAGCAACCAATACCGTACACATATCGTTACAGCAGAATGGCCTAGTGAACACGCGCCTGCTGGTGGTCCGTGGCCGCAAGGCGCTCTTCTTCCGCCGCCAAAACAAGTTCCTTCATTTGTATTTTTTGTTGAATAACCAAATCACAATGACTTTCTGATAAGTAGCAATAGTATAAGAACACACACACATTATAAGGACTACTGTTGAGTTCATCTATCAATGAGTTACACGTATGAAAGAAGAGAACGTCGTCAGAACACGGATTGAGTGACTCATCTATCACTGCGCGAGCCTCAGTCAAGTTCACGTCGCCGCGGGGCATGGACGCCCAACCCTCGAACCGAAAACTATCTGTGTTTGCGTCTCCAGGATTATAATTACCTCGCGTCACGGTGCCAGGATTCCTTCAACACATCCTCCTCATCGCCATCACCGGCAGCAGTGCGTGGGATCAGCCAGGGATGCACAAATAAGGTTAGGCAAGTGTGGGAGGAGGGAGTGATGGCAGGAGTGGGACGCGCTACCTTCAAAGTTCAAACTGCCAGGGTAAAATTATTGGTATAGTACAGCGGCACAGCCTGGTGAAGGATTGGGTCCGTGTTTCCAGCTGTGTGATGGAGGGGAGGGATGTGTTGGCTGTGGAAGGATGGAGGGAGCACATGATTATATGAGGAAGGAAGGAAGGAGGGAAGGAAGAAGTCAGCCGTCGCCACACCACTGTCACCTCGTCACTTGGCCGCCGCAGCGCTACCAAAGACGTGCATGGCTTGGATTCTTAATTATATTTCCCATTTCTATCCTTCGTTCATTTCTTTCTTGTAGTTAACGTAGTCCTTCAATAAATGGCTCGTGATTTAAGTATATTTTCTCGGCCCAGGATAATTTCGCTGCCTTTTATTTGCTACGGCAGTGACATTATTATGGCAATACTATAGATGTATGGTTTTGAGCTGCGTCAATGTGGGATAAAAACTTTCTGTTACTTTGGAATCCACTTATGAGCCTTGTATATGCTATTATTACTATATTACTACATTATATCACTATATTACTATATTATATCACTATATGCTTACATTACTAGTATATGCTATGCTGCAAACGATGCAGAGGAATCGATGAAGTACAAGTTGTTTGTGCTAATTATGTGTATCCGTCTTTCATCACAACCACATCTATTACCAGTAACCCCTTCACACCCAGGTCTTTCCTTTACTGCTATACTATCGTCGTTACCCGTCAGGGTGGCTCGATTGGTAGAGCTGTTGTTTCGTGTGTAGCGTCCCTGCATTCGGTTAGCGGTTCGAGTCCACCAGGTTCGTCCTGGCGTGGTGGCGCCTTCTATAGTCAATAACCTTGCAGTTGGTACTTGCAAAGTGTCTAGATAGGATCAAAGTATCTTATCTAGCCATTACGAAAGTAGCGTAATATACCACATTAGACAGTGGACAGGGGTATTAAACAGGTCCCATCCATGGAATATTGCTAAGCCTGCATTCATCAACATGGTGTAATGGTCGCCAAATTACAATAGAAATTACGTTCTGGGCCTCAAGGGTTAAGTGTTGGGTATTATTATGGCTTAGGTCATCCTCGAGCCTGACAATTCTAACCTGTCTCATCGTGTAGATCTCCCCATTCTGAGTCTTTTGAACCCCACTTCCCACGGCACAATTGAATAATAATGGCGTTGGTTAGCAAATAACAAACAAAATAAGATGCTTATTCTTACAAATAAGAAGCGAAGTGAGGCTGACGGGGCAATGCAAACCTTCAGAGTCATTGACCTTCAGGACACTCGTAACGTAACCCTTAGGAACCCTCACCCCACGACCCAATATCCCTTGAAACAATGATCCTCATAGACGAAAAAGGTAACTGGAGGATATCACAGCAAAACGTTCATGTTCACTTTATATAAATGTGAAGGAAAATTTGATAACCACAATATACACTAGAGGAATATCTCGGCAGGAAGGGTGCGAAGGAACCAAGTTTAAAGTAAGATTAAGTTGGAAAGGCCAAAGCTATAGTTAATTTTTTTCAACGAAGCAAAAATTCCATTATCTTATTGAAGTAATCGTCCAGACCCATTTTTTTTCCCTAATTATGTTAAATACATTCAAAACACCTAATCCATCAAAAATAATTTGATTTCTAACCCTTTTTTTCCGTAAAAAACAGCTTTTTTTTAAAAACCGCGCGAAAAAAATTATCTTCCCGCCAAACAGGGTTTACGCAGTTATTGATGAGTCAGAAGAGCAAGTCCTCTCTCTCCCTTTTCCTTTCCTTTTTTCCCTTTTTTTCCCTTTTCCCCCTTCTCTCCTCTCCATCTCCTCTCTCTTCTCTCTCTCCCCCTCTCCTTCCCCTCTCTCTCTCTCTCCTTCTCTCTCTCTCTCTTCCTCCCCCTCTCTCTCTCTTCTTCGCACCCCTCCTTACCCCTCTTTACAAGAAGGAAACACAGAGATGCAGAATTACCCCCCCATTTCCCTCCTCCCTATCTATTCTAAGGTAAAAAAAAAACTGTGTACTCAACTCACAACTTCCTCGAGTCAAATGTTTCCCCTTTTCTAAAACCCAGCATGGGCTTTCGTCAAAAATTTATTACCAAAACCCCAGCCCTTACTGTCTTTTCTAACCACATTTATGAAAACATGGACGGGGGAAGCGGGTTACTATTTATCCTTTTATGCGATCTACTAAAAGCATTTGACAGTGTCAACCAACCACCTACTTAAGAAACTTGAAACAAAATGTTGCTTTCTTTTTTGGTTTTTTTTCTTTACCAAAAATGGCGAAAAACGCAGCAGTACGATACAAACACTATTTCTTCGAAATTACTTTTATGTCGGTGTCCCGCGGGCTCTAATTTTGAACCAATTTTGTTAACATTTTCGTAAATGATAGTCGCATTTTATTAAGGGATGATATTAGTGCAATCGGAGACACCCCAAATCCTACACAAAACCCTTATCAATAACCTTTGACACCTCTTTCAGAAAAACAGGAAACCTTACATAAAGCAAATTTGTACTTTCTGAAAAATGGTTTACTATGAATACAAAAAAACACAGGTAGTTCATAGGCCCTACAACTATTATCCCAGATACGGGAAAATTCACTATACAGACACGAAAAACCCTTAAAAAACCCACCAACATGAAAAAACCCTTGGTAAATGGAAGGTACGACCTTTTAAAAAAATGTATTGAAATGAAAAAAAAACCGGGACCAATTATTTTGAAAATAAAATAAAAATATTCCAAGTTTTTATGCACAGCAAAACAACTTTTTAAAAATTTTCAAGAATACAAAAAACCCCTTTCCTTTTTTGTTTTTTTTTTTTCAGCAAAAGTGAGATGGTAAACCCAGGAAGACGATATGTGACCCCAAATTTTTGAAAGAACTCAAGGCTGAATGTTAAAGCCCAAAAACTCACGAACAGGGATATGTTCAAGATAGACCTTTATTCCTAATCTGACTTTCCAAATGGGGGGGACGTTAGGGTACCCACCAGACAGCGGATCACCTTACGTCTCTAAGACCAACACAGACGGGGGGGCCAGATCTCTTCTTTTAAGGGGCCCCAAGTTTGGTACAGCCTCCGTCGCTAAGACCAACCCCAGACTGGGGGGCCCGATCTTTCTGTAAGGGGCCCCAAGGTATGGAACAGCTTCCCGTCGCTAGTTTAAAAATGCTAACACCCTACAGTCTTTCAAAACTAAAAATCAAACTTTTACTTCGGATGGAAAGAATTTTAGGAAGAACTTTTTCTTTTAATTTATATGTATATTTTAGGTAGAAATTTAAAGTACCTTTATAATGATTTTTTATATATTTGTTTTCTTTTAATAAGTTTTTTTCCTTTATTTTTATTAGCATATTCTGTTTTATATTTTAATATCGATAATTATTTTTCTATTTTTACAAATTTTTTTAATTTTTTATTTTTTAAAGTTTAAGCAAAACTGTGTAATTTAATTTTTGTGCTATTTTCTTGAAAATAATTTATGTAACGAATAACCACTGCCGGTGGAAAAAAAACTTTTTCTTCTCTCTCCTCCTTTCTTCTCTCTCTCTCTTCTCCTTCTTTCTCTCCTCTCTCCTCTCTCTTCTTCTCTCTCTCTTCTCTCTCTCTCCTTTCTCTCTCTTCTCTCTTCTCTCTCTCTCTCTCTCTCCTTTTTCTTTTCTCTCTCTCTCTCCTCTCTCTCTCTCCTCTCTCTCTCTCCTCTTCTCTCTCTCTCTCTCCCCCTTCTTCTCTCTCTCTCTCCCTCTTTCTCTCCCCTTCTCTCTCTCTCTCTCTCTCTCTCTCTCTCTTCTCTTCCTTTTTTCTTTTTTATTATTTCTTCTCCCCCTTTTCCTTCTTTTCCCCTTTTCCCACGAGAAGAAAAAAAAAAATAAAGGAGGAGAAGGAGGGAAGAGGAGAGGAAGAGAGAGAGGGGGATGGGGAAGGGGGAGAGAGGAAGAAGAGGGAGGAAGAGGGGAGAGAGTGGGGGAGAGAGAGAGAGGAAGGGAAAAGGAGAGGGGAGAGAGAGAGAGGGGAGAGGGGAAAGGGGGAGAGAAGAGAGAGAGAGAGAGAGAGAGAAGGAGAGAGAGAGGAAAAGGGGAAAGGAGAGAAGAGAGAGAGAGAGGAAAAGGGAAAGGAGAGGGGGAGAGAGAGAGGAGGGGGAGAGAGAAAAGGGAGAGAGAGGGGAGAGAAAAGAGAGAGAGAGGAGAGAGGGGAGAGAGAGAGAGATAAGGAGAAAAAGGGAACGGTCTTCTTTTTTAGAGGTGAAAAATCGTGACCTCTTGCTGCTTATAACTGAATTTGATGCCAGGGAAGAGAATAGTAATCTTCTTCAAAAATTTCAGCTGTTTTTTAAATCTTTAGTTAACCATAAAATCAGGTAAACAGATATAATTTTAAGTATGAGACCTTATAGAATCGTCCAGACCATTTCATCATTCCTGATTTAATGAAACCCAAATTATAGCCTTTAACGGTATATCAATTTTACATGTCGTCACTTTTTGCATCCAGTCAGCCGTTTTTAAATAATCCGCAATCAAAATCTGCAAATTCCCCGAGCTTCAAACCCCCCTCACGAAAAAGCAGACGATGCGCCACGGCCCCGGTGACGTCACAAAAGGAAGCGCGCTGATCAGAAGCACGTTAACACAAGAGATAAATATAGTACTTGAAGATTTTTGGGTGTTTCTGATAGTTTTTTTTGCGATATGCACATGCATGCAAAAGAGAATGGAGAAAAAGGAGGAGAGAGAGAGAGAGGAGAGAAAAGGAGAGAGCGAGAAAAGGGAAGAGAGGAAGAGAGAGAGAGAGAGAGGAGAGGGAGGAGGAGAGAGAGAGAGAGGGAGAGAGGGAGGGGAGAGGCACAAACTGTCTGCTGCACCCAAAAGGAGCATGCATGTGGCATATCGCAAAAAAATCTATCAGAAACACCCAAAAATCTTCAAGTACATATTTATCTCATGTGTTAACGTGCTTTGATCAGCGCGTTCCTTTTGTGACGTCACCCATCCGTTGCGCATCGGTCTGCTGTCGTGAGGGGCGTTTTGGAAGCTCGGGGAATTGCAGATTTGATTGCGGATTATTTAAAAACGGCTGACTGGATGCAAAAAGTGACGACATATAGTTGATATAATCGTTAATGGCTTAATTTGATTGCATTAAATCAGGAATGATGAAATGGTCTGGACGATTTCTTTAAGGTTCATACTTAAAATTATGTCTGTTTACCTAATTATACGGTTTTTAAATATGATAAATACAGCTGAAATTTAAAAAGAAGAGTATATTCTCTTCTCCCGGCATCAAATATCAGTCAGATAAGCAGCAAGAGGTCACGTTTTTTCACCTTTCCCCTGCCTTTCCCGGGTCCAATTACTCCTCCCTTCCACCTCCCTACCTTTCCCCCTGGTCCAATTATCCCCCCTTCCATCGTCCTACCTTTTCCCGGGTTTTCAATTACCCCCGAGGCGGCGGGTAATAGCATAAGAAGTTTTTTAGTACCCCCGGTTATTTTTCCTTTTTTTTGTTTTGAAACGGATTTGGAGACATTTATATGAAGGCGTTGATTACCCCTTTTCATACTTAACTTGAAACCTGTTTTTTTATTATTTTTGGTGAAGACGCCTGAATCTCTTTGTCTTGTTGGTCTGTTCTCGTCTCTCTGTCTCTCTGTCCTCGTCTGTCTCTCTGTCTTCGCTGTCTCTCTGTCTCTTCTCTTCTTTCCTCTTTTCCTCTCTCTCTCCTCTCTTTCCCCTCTCCTCTCTCTCTCTCTCTCTCTCTCTCTCTCTCTCTCTCTCTCTTCTCTCTCTCTCTCTCTCTCCCATCGCCATCTGGTTAAAAGTAGGAGAAAAAGAGGTTGATATTACCGAACTAGTTTTTTTATCTTCTTTGTCTGATTTGAAGGGTGAACTGAGAAAGTATAACACACACACACACACATACACACACACGCACACACACACACACACACACACGCACGCACGCACGCACGCACGCACGCACGCACGCACGCACAAACACAAACACAAACACAAACACAAACACAAACACACACACACACACACACACCGGCGAAAGTTAGGTGAAAAAAGTGGTGTTGAGGTAAAATAACTAGTATCGAAGACGGTGAACTGAGAGGTTGAGCTAAACAGTCAAAATTTCAGACCGCTATAAAGATAAATAGGGAGAGAGAGAAGGCTTGTAGGCCATTACGATATGATGTATTAGTAGCCTTAGGGAGTAGAAGGAGAAGGAGGAGGAAGAGAAGGAGGAGGTGGAGGAGAAACTGTCATTTTTTCTGTCTCTCCTCCTTCATCCACCTCTCCATCCTCCTTTTCCTCCTTTTCCTTGCGCTTGTTCTCGTATCCTCTCCTTCTTTCTACCTCCTTCATCCTCATTTTCATCCTCTTCCTTGCGTTCGTTCTCGTATCCTCTCCTTCTTTTTCGTATTTCTCTCCTTCTTCATGGCCGTTTTCCTTCTATTCATCTTCTTCCTTGGTTTCTTAATCTTCCTCATTTATCCCTCCTTCCCCCCCGTCTCTTCCTCCTTCCTTGTTCTAGTCTTTATTGCATTCGTTCTCTCGTTTTCCTTGTCCGCGTCCTTTTCATTCTCCAACCGTTCTCTTAATTTGTTACTTGTTTATATCCTTAATTTCTTAACGGGAACGTGGAAAGAGTAGTCAGGAGAATATGGTTTAAGAGAAAGTATGAGAGGATAAAATAGGTAGTTAGTTCATATATAAAACCAAATACTTAAGTGTTCTACAATTTCATTCACTTGATGGGTGTTCTACTCATCTTCTTACATCATCATCTCACTTAATCATTTTTGTCTATTAGTCTCTATGTTATAATTGTCTTGAACACTTCACTCTTGCTATATTCTTGGGTCCTCCTCACGGCTATTATACCTTGCTACATCAGACCCTTGCTTGCTTCCCCTCCTCTCTTCTCATTCTCTCGCTTCTTCTCTTCTTCCCATTCTCTTCTCATTCATGCGGTGATGTATCTAATCTCCTTCCTCTCTCTCTTTTTGTTCTCTTGTCTCCTCTCGTTCTCTTGTCTTTCATTAAGTTAGACCCACCCCAGAACAATTCAATAAAGCTATATGATTTGGTGTGCGTGTGTGTATTAGTCTCTCTCTCCCTCTCTCTCTCTCTCTTCTCTCTCTCTCTCTCTCTCTCTTCTCTCTCTCTCTTTTCTCTCTTCTCTCTCTCTTTTTCTCTCTCTCTCTCTCTCTCTCTCTCTCTCTCTCCTCTCTCTCTCTCTCTCTCCCCTCTCTTCTCTGTTTTAAAAACTCCCCTCAATCACTCACACACAAGCTTTTTTTTTCCCTTTCTTTTTTTACAAAGACAAAAATGAGTGGTGGACAAAAGCGATGAAATACGACACATTTAATCCTTACTGGTGGGCCTGTGTGTTTTTGTTTCCTTTTTTTAATCCTCGTGATGAAATAAAAGAGAATACCTGAATATAGTTTTATCTTATATGTGTATTTGGAATTTGCATGAGAGAGAGAGAGAGAGAGAGAGAAAAAAAAACTAAAAAAAACTAGCTGCAGGATGGAAAGCATTTTTATTCACTGTGCAAGAATGAGTTAGATAGTGGCAGAATTTATTGGTGGGGAAAAAACATTGAAAAAAAAAGAAGATATAAGTTGAAGAGGAAACGCATACTACATACATACATACGTACATAGCAAAACAAATATTTAGAAAAGTGGCAAATTAAGAGTAAATTTTATTAATTTAAAGGAAACTATTGCAACAAAATTNCCCAATTTAAAAAGAAAGACAATTTAAAAAGGCCAAAGCTATAGTCCATTTTTTTCAACGAGGCAAAAATTCCATTCTATCTTATTAAGGTCTCATACTTAAAATTATGTCTATGTTTACCTGATAATAGGGTTAAATATGATAAAATACAGCTGAAATTTAGAAGAAGCGTAATATTCCCTTCTCCTGGCATCAAATATCAGTCAGTAAGCAGCAAGAGGTCAGGATTTTTCACCTTGTAAAAAAAAAAGACATGTATATTATGGTTATCAAAAATATCTTCACATTTATATAAAGTGAATGTAAACTTTTTGTTGTGTATATCCTCGAGTAACTTTATTATCGTCTAGGAGGGATATTATTTCAAGGAATATTGGGTCGTGGGGTGAGAGTTTATAAGGGTTATGTTACGAGTGTCCATAATGTTATCCCTATTAGACTGTGGCATAGACCACTGTATACCTGGACTGCACACGCGACAATGTTTTGAATTGCGGGGCTGCATAGGGGCCTGCGGGGCGCCCGACAAAGAGATATAGTGGTCTATGGACTATCATATAGACTGGTTTATCAGTATATATGATATACTGTAATCTTCGTAAATGTTTGTTCTATAATATTATCAAATAAAAAACAGTAAGACACGCTAAAGAAATGGCATTACGAGACTATGAAGAAATATGCATGAACTTAATATTCACTTAACTCTTCGCCATTTAAAACTTTGCGAGTCAACTTTTATCATGAAGGGTATCAATAGAAGCGCAATTTTATTAGCTTTCCATTGCTATATTTCGTTATCTGATAAATTAATTAAAACCATGCATAAATTAGCGTTAACTAAATAAATAAAATCATTGGTAAAAATAAGTTCAGGCCGATGTGCAACAGGCCGATATTCCGAGATACTACTCAAATAATGCAAGTTCAAAGTAATGGCTTCCTGTGGTATCAGATTACTGATGAGTGTTTTTATCCACATATATTTGTTTTTCTTTGTATGGAGATGTCGTAGAAAGGACATACAGGTGTTAAAGGAAAATAGGAAAGAATATAGGTAAATGGAAATGATAGATGAATGACGTGTAGGTATGAAAAAAAGAAAAAAAATGGATGGAAATCTATATTAATAAAAGCGAAGAGAAGTGTGTGTGTATGTGTGTGTGTGTGTGTGTGTGTGTGTGGTATAGGTTCCGCCCCCCGTGACGGAATCCCATCATATACCACATTTTTGGAACCAGGTTGACCAGGGGAAGGTTTTAAGCCCACGTATGAGATGATCCGATCATTTTTTTTCTTCTTTTTTTATAGCAGCCTATTAGCGATAATTGTGAAAAAAAGTGGGTTGCGAGAATTGAGGAAGCCTTGATGTAGGGTGATGGGTAATAGGTGAGTAAATGGGTGGGGTGATGGGTAATGGGTGTGGGGTGATGGGTGAGTGAAGGGTGGGGGTGATGGGTGAGGGATGATTTTTGGGAATGGGGGGTTGATGGGTAATGGGTGATGAATGGGTGGGGGTGATGGGTAATGGGTGAGTGAATGGGTGGGGGGTGATGGGTAATGGGTGAGTGAAGGGTTGGGGTGATATGAATGGGGGTTGGGGTTAATAATACATTTCTACATCCATGATTTCAGGAAAGTTAGAAGGGGCTATCTGGAGAGTCTGTGTTTGGTGGGCCTTCGGCCCACCAAACACGACACCAATAGCCCTCCGCAGGAGCTGGCCAAAAAGTCCGCCCGGAGGGCGGCTTTGCGGCTAGTGATAAATAAATTACGTGAAGGAGTTAAAAAAGAAAGAAAATAAATGGAAATGATAGATGAAGGACGTGTAGGATTTTTAAAAGAAAGAAAATGGATGGAAATTATAGATGACTAGCCGCAAAGCCGGCCTCCGGCGACTTTTTGGCTAGCTCCTGCGAGGGCTATTGGTGGGACCCTTCGGCGCCACCAAACACAAGCTCTCCAGATAGCCCCTTCTAACTTTCCTGAAATCATGGATGTAGAAATGTATGTATTAACGCCAACCCCATTCACTCACCCCCAACCCATTCACTCACCCATTACCCATCACCCCCCACCCATTCACTCACCATTTACACATCACCCCCCACCCATTCACTCACCCATTACCTCACCCCCCACCTATTCCCCACCGATCAACCCCCACCAATTCACGTCACCCATCACCCCACACCCATTCCCATCACCCCACCCATTCACTCATCCATTACCCATCACCCCCCCCCATTCACTCACCCTTACCCATCACCCCCCACCCATTCACTCACCCATTTACGCCATCACCACACACCCATTCACTCACCCATTACCCTCACCCCCCACCTATTCCCTCCCCCTCCACCCATCACCCCCAACCCATCAACCCCCACCAATTCGCCCCCCCACTCCACCCATCACACCACACCCATTACCCATCCAACCCCACCCATTCACTCACCAGTACCCCATCACCTAACAAATCAAGTGATTCCCAACCGGGGTTCCGCCGAACCATCACCAGGGGTTTTTCCGTGAGAAACCGTAAAATAATTATGTGCTATTACAAATGCAGTGATCTTAATTCATAATTCATAATTCCTACTCAACAACACGTCACAAACACTTTCCAGACACCAACATACTCGTACGTGTCAGTCAGTACAATGCATATAGTAATGAGAGCAAATAATATGCATAGAATTAAGAAAAAAATAGTGTTATTGCCGGTGCGGGATACGCCCTTCATTCCTACTTAGCAAGGTTGGCGACACAGGGGTTGGGTAGGAGGGTGACGCAACCCCGTACGAGTATCATACGTGTCACGAGCCCCAGCCCAGCCTTTCACACATCTTCTTTCAGTCAGTTTTGAGCAGCGCAACCGAGTGAAACGTTGTGTTAATTAATCTCACCAGTTAATATTAGTTTGATACGGATTTTAAAGACGAAGCATGTTCAAATTTGAAAGAAGCAGTCAGTGAGAGGAGCACAGTGACGAAGAATCACAAATACCACAGCCAAGTACGAGTAAAGGAAAAGTGAGTGATGTTAAAAAAATCGCCTTTACAATGATAGCTATAGTTATCTGGCCATTGGCTTTACATGGACTGGATAAGAAAACTGTCCACTTCCTTTGTGCATTGTTTGTGGGGAAAAGCTCGCTAACACAGCTATGGCCCCACCCCAAGTTAAAGCGACCTTTTACTCCTAATCAAAAGCCACTTGTCAAATAAAACCGTGGATTATTTTCGAACTTGATTCACAGCAGAAACAGAAAAGTTTTTGAAAAGAAGGTAACGATCAGGATAAGGCCCAAGAAGCAAGCTATTTAGTGCTGAGCTAGTTGCCAAGAAAATGAAAAGTCACGCTATTGCAGAAAGCCTAATAATGCCTGCTTGCAAATAATTGTGAGAACAATGCTAGTGAAGAAGCTGAAAGTGAATTAAGCAAGGTTCCTGTTTCTGATAATACAATTAGTAGGCGTGTGGATGACCTGCCCAACAATATTTCTGGTATTTTGTCTGAATATACTGCAAAATAAAAACTTTGCTCTCCAAGTAGATGAGACAACTGATATAACTGGTAAAGCTCAGCTGCTGGCATTTGTACGATTTGAAAATGAAGGTGAAATAATGGAAAATTATTTTTTTCTGTAAAGAACTGCCAGAAAATACCAAAAGGCCACGACATTTTCAACATCTTGTCTTCTTACCTGGAATCTTGTGGTTTGTCATGGAACCGATGCGTTGGAATCTACACTGATGGTGCTCCCTCAATGATTGGCCTCAGTACAAGGCTTTGTATCAACGCGTGAAAGAAAAAACCCTGAAGTCATAACAACCACTGCTTTCTCCACCGAGAAGTTCTGGTTTCAAAACTATTGGGGATTATTTAAAACAAGTCCTTGATATAAACTGTGAACATGGTTAACTTTATAAAGCAGCGCCCTCTGAAGTCTCGCTATTTGCAAGGTTGTGTGAAAAAAATGCAAAAAGATCACGTGACGCTTCTCCAGCACACAGAGGCTCGAGGCTTTCGAGAGGTAAAGTTTTGACAAGGGTATTCGAGCTGCGACAGGAACTGCTGCTTTTCTTCAAAGAAATAATAAATCCATTTCTGTGAATGTCTTGAATCTACAAACTGGCAAAAGAAACTAGCATATTTAGCAGATATTTATCAGCATTTAAATAACTTGAACACCAGCATGCAGGGTGCGAAGGGAAAAAAATTCTGACTTCCACAGACAAACTTCTTGCATCTAAGAATAAAATCGCTGTTTGGAAAAGCACCTTTCAAGAGGAAACGTCGAAATGTGTCCACTCCTACTTCAAGTTCAAACTCAGACTGAATATGAAAATGTCATTCCATTAATTACAAGTCATTTGGGATCACTGTCAGAAAAACTTCATTAAATACTTCCCCTCCTTGTCATAGATACGTATGACTGGGTGAGAAACCCCTTCACTGAGTTCTCACCAAGTACAGAAAACCTACTTAGTCTGCAAGAAGAGGAAGAACTGAGTGAACTACAGTGCGATCGAACCTTGAAAATGAAATTTAATGAAGTATCACTTGACAATTTTGGATTTCAGCAAAGCAAGAGTACCCTGTCATCTCAGTAAAAGCATTGGATGTTTTACTCCAGTTTTTTTCAACTTCTTACCTCTGTGAACAAGCTTTTCTCATGCCGGACCGTCATTAAAAGCAAATCAAGAAATCGTCTTCTGTCTGTCGGGAAGAACTGCGTGTGTGTCTGTCAAAAATTCGGCCAAGAATTTCACAGATTACGCAAAGAGAAAAAAAGCCCAAGTGTCACACTGAAAGGGAAGTCATAAACATTATTGACTTATTAGTGTGAACTCTCATGACAGGTGATGTAATTGTAGATTTCATATGAATATATTGCTCAAGAACTTTTCTTCAAATATTATATATATATATCTATATATATATATATATTATATATATATATATATAAATATTATATATTATATATATATAATATATATTAGTATACTATATAATAGGGGTTTCCTTGGAATAATGAAAAATTTTACAGGGGTTTTCCTCCAATGTGTAAAGGTTGGGATCACTTGGGTTAAGATTACAATATACAGGTGAAGGTTTTTAAATGTGAGAAAGAAGACAATAGTCCGTCCTATCTATACATCATACACTTAGAAATGCAAGAAAGTTAGAATTTAGAAAAGTTAGAGCTTTCCATGATACTAAACTAAATGAGGTAAATCTCAAAGGAATTTTAAGTTAAGAGGAAGAATTTTCTAAATGTAATCGGAATAAACTCGAATACAAAAAAAAAGAATAACAAAAAAATTAGATAAAATATTGGCCTCAACACTTAGAAGAAGAAAAATAAAAGGTTAAACTTGAACGTGTTAGATGAAGCTGAAAAAACATTTAAAAATAGATATAGTTTATCATTAAAAAAATGTCTGTGTGTTTGTCTGTCTGCTGGTCTGTGTTTCTGGTGTGTGTGTGTGTGTGTGGTGTGTGTGTGTGTGTGTGTGTGTGTGTGTGTGTGGTGCGTGCGTGCGTGCGTGCGTGGTGTGTTGTGTTGTGTGTGTGTATGGTGTGTGTGTGTGTGTGTGTGCGTGCCGGTGCGTTGCGTGCGTGCGTGCGTGCGTGTGTGTGTGTGTGTGTGTGTGTGTGGGTGTGGTGTGTGTGTGTAGGGGGGGGGCGTTGAGATTGCGTGGAAAAAGGCATTAAGTGTGTAGATAACTGAAAAATACTTTAAAAATATATATATTAATCATTAAAATTAAATACCAACTAAGCTACCACTCAAAAAATTTTCAAGGTTCAGCCCCGACATTTTGATAGAACACAAATCATAAGTGACGAAGACAGGCCAAAAAAAAAAGAGGAGGGACCGAGCGTTTTAGTTTTCCCAGCAGAGACAAACCGAGCATCTTCTCCAAAACGAGTCCCTGCGAGGTCAATAGTTTCGGACGAGTTACGACTTTCTTTCGTGTGTCAGATGTCCAACAAAACTTCAAACATTTCCCCAGGCCAGGTTGACCAGGGGAAGGTTTTAAGCCCACTTATGGGATGATTCGATCAAATTTATTTATTTATTTATTTTAGTACCTATTAGCGAGAATTGTGAAGAACAAAAGTGGGGTTGCGAGAATTAAGGAAACCTTATGTCGGCCCCGGCAGTGATTCCCACCTTTACACCTTGGAGAACCCTTGTAATCATTTCTCATATTCCAAGGAACCCCTAATATATAGTATACTAATATAGTATATATATATATATATATATATATATATATATATAGTATAGTATATATTATCTATAGATATATATATATATATATATATATATAATATATATATATATAATAATTTTTAAGAAAAGTTCTTGAGCAATATAATTCATCTGAAATCTACAATTACATCACCTGTCATGAGAGTTTCACCACTAATAGTCATAATGGTTATGACTTACCTCATGTTTTGACACTTGGGCTTGTTTCTCTTTGCGTATCTATGACTTCTTGGCCGAATTTTTTGACAGACACACACGCAGTTCTTTCTCGACAGACAGAAGAACGAATTTCTTGATTTGCTTTGAATGACGGTCCGGCATGAGAAAGCTTTTTCACAGGAGAGGTAAGCAGTTGAAAAACTGGAGTAAAACAATCCAATGCTTTTATCTGAGATGAGATACAAGGGTAGTCTTGCTTTGCTGAAATCCCAAATTTGTCAAGTGATACTTCATTAATTTTCATTTTCCTCAAGGTTTCGACAAATCGCTACTGTATGTTCCACACTCAGTTCTTTCCCTTCTTTTTTTGCAGACTAAGTAGGTTTTCTGTAACTTGGTGATCGAAGAACTCGTGAAGTGGGGTGTTTCTCACTCAGTCATTGTTTAATACGTATCTTGATGCACAAGGAGGAGGAAGTGTACTTTAGTTTATGGAAGTTATTTTTCTTGACTGATTCCCAATGACTGTAGATTATGAATGACATTTTCATATTCAGTTCTGAGTTTTTTAACTTGAAGTAGGAGGTGGACACATGTTCGTGGATAACTTTTCCTCCTTTAAAGGTGTGCGTTTTTCCTAAACTAGCGAGTTTTATATTCTTAGATGCAAGAAGTTTGTCTGTGGACAGGTCACAATTGTGTTTGCCTTTCGGCACCCTTTGCATTTGCTCTGGGTTCTAGTTATTTTTAAATGCTGAAATCAATATCTCTAAATTATATTAGTGTTCATTTGCCAGTTTGTAAGATTCAAGACATTCACATGAAACTGAATTTATTATTCTCTTTTGAAGAAAAGCGTGTCTGTTCCTGTCGCAGCTCGTGAATAAACCCTTGTGTCATCAACTTTTACCTCGTCGAAAAGTCCATCTGGCCCTGTGTGCTGGAGACGCGAGCGATCACGTGATCTTTTTGCATGTTTTCACACATACTTCAATAGCGAGAACTTCAAGGGCGCGGCTTTTTATAAGTTACCATGTTCACAGGTTATATTCAAGGACTTGTTTAAATAATCCCCCAATATTTTTTTGAAACCAGAACTTCTCGGTGGAGAAAGCCGATGAGTTGTTTGCTATCAGGGCTTTTTTCTTTCGACGCGTGATACAATGCCTTGTACATGAGCCTAATCATATGAGGGAGCAGCGCATCAGATGCAGATATCCAACGCATCGGGTTCCATGACAAACACAAGATTCACGGTAAGACAAGACAATATGTTTGAAAATGTCATTGGCCTTTGTAGTTTCTGGCAGTTCTTTACAGCAAAATAATTTTCCATATTTCCCTTCATTTTCAATCGTACAAAAAATGCCAGCAGCTGAGCTTTACCAGTTATATCATTGGTCTCACATCGAACTTGGTATAGCAAAGTTGTTAATATTTGCAGTAGTTCAGACAAAATAACCAGTTCTAATATTGTTGGAAACAGGTCATCCACACGCCTAACTAACACTTATATTATCAAGAAATCTAGGAACCCCATTGCCTTTAATATTTCACTTTCAGCTTCTTCACCTAGCATTGTTCCACATTATTTGCAAGCAGGCATTATTATGCTTCTGCATAGCGTGACTTTTCATTTTTCTTGCACTAGCGCTCATGCACTAAATAGGCTTGCTTCTTGGGCCTTATCACTGATGTTTACCTTCTTTTCAAAAACTTTTCTGTTCTGCTGTGAATCCCAAAAAAGTCTTCGTGAAAATAATTCCACGGTTTTATTTGACAGTGGCTGTGAATTATAGTAAAAAGTGTCGCTTTAAAACTGTGGAACTGGGCCGCCATACCTGTTGTTTAGTCGAGCTTTTTCCACACAACAAGGTCCAATAAGGAAGTGGACCAGTTTTCTTATCCAGTCCATGCTACCGACCAATGGCCTCACAATAAACTAATATATAGCTATCATTGTAAAGGGCGAATTTTTTTAACATCACTCACTTTTCCTTTACTCGTACTTGGCTGATGTATTTGTGGTTCTTCGTCACTGTGCCCTCTCCACTGACGAATGCTTCTTTTCACACTATTTGGACATGCTTCAGTCTTTCAATCAAAATCCGTATCAAACGAACATTAACCTGATGTGAGATTAAATAACACAACGTTTCACTCGGTTGCGGCTGCTCAAACTGACTGAAACGAAAAGATGTGTGAAAAGGCTGGGCTGGGCTCGTGACAGTATGATACTACGTCGGGGTTGTTGCGTCACCCCCCCCTCCTACCGCAAACCCCTGGTGTCGCCAACCATTGCTAAGTAGAATGAAGGTCGTATCCAGCACCGCAATAATCCTATTTTTTTCTTATTCTATCATTTTTTGCTCTCATTACTATACATTCATTGTAACTGACTGACACGTACGAGTATGTTGTGTTTGGAAAGTGTTTGTGCGTTTTGTTGAGTAGGAATTATGATATATGATGAATTAAGATTCCGTCATTTTGTAATAAGCACACATAATTATTTTTTAAAACGGTTTCTCGCGGAAACCCCCTGGTGATGGTCGTGAACCCCTGGGTTCCGCGGAACCCCGGTTGGGACAACCGCATTTAACCCCTTGAAGCCCAGAAACGTAAGTTTCCATTGTATTTTGGTACCAATAGACGATAATTTAGTGAATATAGCAAAATATTTTATAGATATGACTTGTTTTAGGTATACCCTTGTTCCACTAGGTATAATATTTGGTATCCTTCGGTCACTTTTATTCGTAATTTTAATGGCTAACTACATACAAATATTTTTTTTATAGATAGCAAAGGAACGTTCTGGAGGGAAGGGGGTTTAAGCTCCTCCTCCAACACTCGAACCCATTTTTAAATATTTCGGACTTCTTTTTTTTAACCTTATCTTCTCGTTCTTGGCTGAATATACTTATCACATTTTTTCCAGCCTGTTACCTATAAGTTTGCTCCCTTCGCTGTTGTTTTGATTTGCCTGTTGGATGAGTCTGTCCTGGATTATTTGTCGGGGATTTTTTTCAAGATTAATTAGCAAAGTAATTAGGCTATATTGAACCTCGCCGGTGCAGTGAGGTGATAAGTTTTTCCCGTTTTTTGTTTACTTTGTTACTCCATTTTTTTTTTTTCTCTTTTCTGCTCTCTCTCTCTATTCTTTCTCCCCGTTCTTGCCCCCTCTTTCTTTCACCTCTCTACTCAATCTCAATCGTCAGTCTCCCAAGTCCATCGTCGCCTCAGATTCGCTCCACTCTCTCATCTCCTCCCTCCTCCACGTCTCCAGTCTCTCGTCTCTATACTTTCTCCTCTCCATCAAAAATCAATACCAATCCACTTGTAAATCTCGGATACTAATTCTCTCTTCTCTCTCTTCTCTATCTCTCTCTGATCTCTCTCTTCTCATCTCCTCCTTGCTCTCATCGTACTCTTCTCTCTTCTCGGCTCCTCTCGTCCTCTCTCTCCCTCATTCTATCTCGTCTTCTCCTCCCGTCCTTCCCTCCCTTATTACACACTCACCACTCTCAGAGAGGTCATGCGATCTAGCCGTCTCATCTCGTCTCTCTCTCATCGGCCTCGGTCGCGTTGCTCGCTATTCTCTCTATCTCTCTCCTCTCCTTCTCTCTCGCTCTCTCTTCCGCCGACTCCCACTGTCTCTCAGACGTCCGACACCATCCTTCGGTCGGACTGTCTCTCCTCTCTCTTTGCTCTCTTCTCCGCTCCTCTCGGATCCCTTATCTTCTCCTCCTCTCTCTCTCTCCGTCTTAATGATATCTGATTCGAAGTAGTTGTCTCCATATGCACGGTGAAGCCTATTTTTCCGTCTTCACACACACACACAAACCACACCACACAAACACACAACACCACACACCACAAACAACATCCACCACACACCCCACACACTACACACAATTGCTTCCTGGTCACCCAACACCCACCCACCCACTCCACCCCCACACCCCCCAACCACGCCACTCGACCACCCACCCCCACTCCCCACCACACCACCGCCACTCCCTTCCACCCACCCACCCACGCCACCCAACCCACGACAAGCTGCGACACACACACACAACCAGAACACACATACACACACCGACACCACATCTACACCACACACACACACACCGACACAGGCCTGAAGTGCAAAATTATTGGGAATCTCGTGTGGATTAGGATGAGGATATGGTGCGGCCATTTGCACACATTACTTTAGGCCCAGTTGCAAGAATGTCTTATCGTGCTCGCCCTATACGTGTCCCGGCGTGAAAATGCCCGACACCTCTGTTTCAGAATCAGCGCCATTTTCATCCCAATCTGGTCCCCCATCGGGCCAAAAATGTCGGGCGGTAACGACCCCTACCGACGAAGATGACGATGAGCATCATATAATTATAAAAACTTCCATGACAATAAATATCAACATATCCATATGTGACACATGCCTGATGAAGAGTCAACGCGGTTACGAAGGCTAAAAGGCAGCTAATTTCATACTTTTCATTGTTTTCTTGGTAGTCCTCGTTGAAAGAATCAAGTCCGACACGTCACACACTCTACATACCCATACGGTGTTCTCTCCCGCTGTTTTGACCGGAGGGTTTATTTACCATTTTCACCCATTCAATCTTGGATTATGGATTGGACACTAACAGATAGCCGTCGGAAATGAAAATAACACAAACACAATGGGCTGGTCCTGGCTGGGGGACGCAACTCCCCTAGCGAGGTTAGGTTACGAAACGAACGCCCGGTTATGTTAGTCCACTAGCATGGGGGCCGAGTCTGGGGGTGGGGGGCAAACCCCCCTAGCGGATTATGTTAAAACATTTGCCCAGGGGCTGAGGTTACTTACTTAATTATCAGGGGGGTCTGTGGGGGGGGGCGAAAGCCCCCTAGCGAGGGCTAGATTAACGTAAACAATGTCCAGGCTAGGTTAGGTAACTAGCGTGGGGGTCCCTGGGGGAAACGAACACCCCTTGGAGGTCTTATGTAAGAAAACATGCTTAGGTTAGGTTAGTTAACTAGCGGGGGTCTGGGGGGGAACCGAAAACCCCCCTTACGCGAGGTTATGTTAAGAAAAAACACTCCTAGGTTATGTTAGTTAACTAAAGCGGGGGGGTCGGGGGGAACGAAACCCCCCTTGCGAAGGTTATGGTTAAGAAAACAATGCCTAGGTTAGGTTAGTTTTAACTGCGGGGGGGTTTGGGGGGAACGAAAACCCCCCTTGCGAGGTTATGTTAAGAAAACAATGCCTAGGTTAGGTTAGTTAACTATCGGGGTTCCTGGGGGGGAGCGAAACCCCCCTTAGCGTGCGAAAAGGCTTATGTTAAGAAAAACAATGCCTAGTTTAGGTTACTTAAGCAAGCGGGGGGGGACGAACCCCCCTTAGCGAGGTTATGTTAAGAAACAATGCCTAGGTTAGGGTTGTTAAATAGCGGGGGGCGGAAACGAAACCCCCTTTGCTAGTTTTGTTAAGAAAATGCCTTAGGTTAGCGTTAGGTTAACCTATGGGGCGGGGGGCGGGTGGGGGGGGGGGCGGGGCTGGGGAGGAACGAAACCCCCCTTTGCGAGTTTTGTTAAGAAAACAATGCCCTAGTTAGGTTAGTTTTAACTAGCGGGGGGTTTTTGGGGGGACGAAACCCCCTGTGCCGAGGTTATGTTAAGAAAACAATGCCCAAAGCTCAGTGCGTTAACTAATGCGTCGGTGTCCGGGGGTCCATGGGGGGGGGCAAAACTCCCCTAGCGAGTCTAGGTTCGAAAACAATTGCCCCCGTTTAAGGTAGATATGAGAGGGGGGGTGAAACCTCAGCAGTGGGCTTCTCTGAGGGTCCGCTCAAGAGGCCCCCCCCCCCCCCCGTTTTTAATGACCGAGGTATTGTCAATAGGGAGTAATTTGTTAAAACTGCATATTTTACATCAAAATATTTAAAACTTGGGGGTTTAGACTTGCGATATTTACAACTTATAGAGAACGTCATTTTCTCTGAGTTGGGGAGTTCCGGAAAACCGTCTTTTGTCGGCCAAATTGCAATCTTTTTTTTACTTTTCTTGCATCTGGTCTTTGTCTTAGTGGTGGGTTACCCCTCCGCTGCATAACCAACCTCGCCATGGCTCCCGACGTCGGATCCCATCCCGCCGATGGGGGCAAAACTCAGCCGTTCATGACACTGATCACATGAAGTATCACACGGTCGGGGGCGCAACCACCCCGCCCACTCAACTATCGTATACATACGTCAAGTTGAAAATGACCACTTCTTAGCAACTGGGCCTTAGACCACCACCCACGCCAACCCACCCACCCCACACCACCCCACCCCCACCCCACGAACCAACCCACCCACCACTTTTCCACCCACACGCCCCCGAACTCCACCCACGCCACCCACCCCACACACGACACACACAACACACACACACAACTACACACACACCACACACCACCACCACACACACACACACACACACACAACACACACTACACACACAGCCTGAGTGCATTTGGGAATCTCGTGTGATTAGGAGAGGAGATGGTGGCGCGAGCATCCCCCCCGGTGGCCAATTTGCACAGTAGACACACACACACACCCCACACACACACAACACACACACAGCACAGACACACACACGACGGGGATACATCACAACACACACACACAACACACACAGCACACACATTGAATTTTTCCTTAACTCAGCCTGTCGTGGGCAAGCTTTGTTTTGAGGGGTGAAGGATTTGGTCGATCTGTGTGGTTAATGTGTTATGTGTGGTGTGACTGTGTGTGTTGTGTGTGTTGTGTGTGTCGTGTGTGTGAGTGGTGTGTGTGTGTGCGTGTGCGTGAAAAGTATTGCGTGTGTGTTGAGGTAGGAAGGATAACGTGTGCTTTAGCTTGTTGTTAAAGGGCCTGAGGTGGTTTTAATCGCAATTCTTGTATGATAAGTACCATTAAATATATGTGTTTAGTTGCACCATAGTGTTTTTTAAAAGTGCTGAAACAACTACCTAATTTCCTCGATATTTTTTGTTAGTTATTTGTGTTTGAGTATTTATGTTTTGTGCAAGACCAGAATTTATCATTCACTGCTAGAAAATACGACTCAGAATTTATCGTCCACTGCTAGATAATTAAGTGTTATTTTTACGGTAAATTAATCAGTGTTTCTTCTATTCTGAAGTTCAAAGCAATACTACGGGAAATTATTAAATACAAATGTTTGAAATTATTATCTACAAATGTCAGGCAGCCATGTGACACGTTCCAATTCCGTGATAAATTGGTACGAAATAGCAACGTCACTTTTTCCTTTAGTTTTTTTTACTAGCATTTGAAACTTTAGTAACTATTTTGCTAATAACCCCATAATAGAATCATAACGTTGCTACATACTTACGTGTTTTATATTCGATTGTTTATGCTATGTGTGTGTGGTGTGTGGCAGTGGTATGTGTGTGGGTGTTGTGGGTGTGTGTGTGTGTTCGTGTATTTCACTATTTGTCACTTCATCTAGTTTGTATTCATCTATTGTATTTACAAGGGCCTGAGCAACGCTCCGTATGGCCCCGTCTCCATATCAACGCATTTATTTTTCTCATTCATCTTTAGGTGTTGGCTCGAAGCCACCACCCCGGACGGCGGGTCACACAACCCCGCGGCGTGATACATCCCGTACCCCCATTCACTGATGGGTGGACAGGGGTCCTTGGTCTTCAAGAAGACCGCCCCGTCTGTCTTCGCTCCGCCCTGGGGGATCGAACCGGGACTTCTCGTTGTGAGCCGAGCGTGCTTTCCCTTACACTATAACCTTACACTACGGAGTTCCTCCTACGTGTGTGTATTGTGTGTGGTGTGGTGTGTTGTGTGTGTGTAATGGTGTGAATGTAATTGCAGTGTATTTTATTCGCTTTTTTATGCTGTGTGTGTGTGTGGACCAGTGTATGTGGTGTGTGTGTGTGTGTGTGTGTGTGTGTGACATTATGTGGTGTGTGTGTGTGTGTGTTTTGACGTATGTGTGTGTGTTTGTGTGATTGTGTTGTGTGTGTGTGTGTGTGTGTGTGTGATGCGTTATGTGATGTGTGTGTGTGTATGTGTGTGTGTGTGTGTGTGTTTCTGGTGTGGTGTGTGGTTATTTCTTTCATCACATTAATGTTAATGACTCTTGAATAATGTATAGTGAAACGAGTTACTGGTGTTTGATTGGGATATTGTATTGGCTATTTGGTTTTCATGACTTCTCTTCTGGCTATTACACACTCTCTCTCTCTCTCTATCTCTCACATCACTCTCTCTCCAGTCTTCTCGTCTATCCTCGAGTCTCGTCTCTCTCTGTCCTCTTCCCTCTCTCTCGTCGCCCCTGTCCTCTCTCTAACACTCTCTCCCTCTCGTCCTCTCTCTCGCTCTCATCACGTCCTCTCGCGTCGCGCACTCGTTTCTCGTCTCCCTCCTCTCTCTCTCTCTCATCCTCTCATTCCTCTCTCATCCTCTCTCTCTTCTCCGTCTCTCTCTCTCTCTCTCTCATCTTCTCGCCACCTCTCTTCATCACCTCTCTCACTCTCCACTCTCTCCTCTCTCCATCGTCTACTCTTCCTCCTCTCATTCCTCCCTCCCCCATCTCGCCCCTCTCCCCTCGTTCTCGTCGTCTCTCTCTCTCTCAGCAACAACAGATATTAAGTTGTACAAATTATATTTAGTTCTGCAGCATTTTCTTGTGGTGGGGGGGGGAAAAGACCCAGGTGGGAAATAAACCAGTGAGGCAGATATTGTTTAGTCTCTCTCCTCTCTCCTCCATTCACTCTACTCCTCTACTTCCTGCCTCTCTCTCTACCCGCTCCATCCCTCTCTCTCCTCCTCTCTCTCTCATCTCTCTCTCCTCTCTCTCGTCTCATTCCCCTCTCCTCTATTCTCCTCTCCCGCTCTCCTCTCGTCCTCCCTCTCCGTCTCCTTCTCTCTGCCCCCCCCCCGCCCCTCGCGTCTCTCTCTCTCACATCTCTCTGGCTCTCGTCCTCCTTCTCCTTCGATCCTCTCCCTCTCTCTTCTCTGCGTCTCCCTCCACTCTCTCCTCTCTCTCTCTCGTCTCTCTCTGTGCTGGTAATTGGGAAGGAGGGAGCGAAGCAAGGGATTGGTTTGTGGAGGAACGGAGGAAGCCAAAAGGGGAAGATCTATAATGTGGGAGGAAAGTTCAAATGAAACATCTATGCTTTCCTTAATGACGATTATACTCTTTGTATTGTTAGTATTACCAGAAAAAGGCACACAGTATGTATTGTGGGATATAAGTCACGAAAGTATTGATGGTAGTTAGTAGAGACATAGGTAAAATTAACCAAGGAAACGAAAGTAATAAGACGGAAAGAAAGTCAGTAAGTGTACTGGTAGTGTAATCTCGGGTTGCTAGCGATGGTAATTAAATTAGAGACAAAACACTGTGATGGTCTTATACGGAGTAAAATACAAATAAAAGATTATGGCTGTGATAATTACAACAGTAGCGGCCGTGAAATATAAAAGGAAAAGAGACAAGGAAAAAATTAACAAGGGAAAACATGAAGTTTCCTGTGCTGTACCGTTGAAAATGAACCTCTTCCTCCTTCACTCTATCTCCCGTTTCACCTTCTTTCTCAGCCCTCCTGTATCCTTGTCGCCTCCTTCCTACTTTACTTTCCTCCTTCATCTCTTTTTTTTCCTGTTCCCTACTACCTTTACTCTCCTAATGTTCCATCTCCTTTTTTCTTCTTCCTCTTGTGATATTTTCATTAGTTTTCGGTCCTTGTACTAACATCTACACATCATACTACACTACATACATACTCTACTACTACTCTACTACATACTACACTACACCTTATACTAGCTAATTCATTGTCTCCTATGCACACCCACCTCGGAGATCAGCGTCGATTCGAAGGAGGTCTTGTCATACTCCCAGGCATCGCAGGGTTGTGTAGGCAAGTCAGACCCATCTCCTTCGTCATAGTGTGGTATGCCATGTATTCCCGTAGGATTTTTGTGCTAAAATTGATTTTTTTGCAGTTCTGGCTTCTATAGGTATCAGATTAACAGAAAAAGATGGGGTCCCAATTTTCAGACCCCTCACCCCCTTTCTGGGGGGTCATTCCTCTTTTGGCACCCCCAGGATTGGTCTCTGGTAACACTAAGCAACAAATTTCAACATTTTCTTTGTTACAGACACGTGAACTACTGATTCCTACTAAATTGCTGATGCTGATGTCAGGTCTGATATCTAAATTTCTCTATCACGTCCAGATTTGGTATAACCGAAACCTCTATTTTTCGTTGTTTTCTCACCCGCTTCTATTACGAAAGCCGTCTAAGCTACTTTTCCATGCCACGTTTTATGCTAGGCATACTTAAATAATGTTAACAGGGTTGTCTTTCCTCCTTTATTCTGGCTTAAGACAAACAGTGGAGTTTCACTGGCGGAGTTACCACCCCTGCGCCCAACCATCCACCCAAAGCGCGTTAGTATTTAGCGATACGTCCGATTTTGCGATACTGTCAAAATCGGACGTAAAATCAATCAGTTATTCATCAATGTCCATATTTGAAATGTCCTCCCGAATAGCGTTTGCGCAATCACTGCCATAGCATTTACAGAGAGGAGTACAGGGCAGGCCATTCTTCAAGCAGCTACACCTATTTCCCTTGCATTCTACTTTGCAGCCACATTTGACGAGTTCAACTACAGCTTGTGGGGCAGGCAGGGCAAGACATGTCAGTGGAACATACACGCCTTTCTCCAATTTCCATCTATTTTTTTCAATTGCAGGAAGGGTTGGACAATTTTCAGGGTATGACTTGTCCCGCATTGTCATGTAGTTTGCACGCATGATTTGGGGAAGCAATGCAGCACGAGTTGGTGGAAGCATTTCCCCTTCCAAGTTCTTTGACCGAAACAGCTCCCACCTGAGTGATGGTAGGGTTGCTGGACCTTTTGAACTGTAGACATGACACACAAAAGTCTCCAACGCTTTCACCTGCGTGGGAAGCTCGTCATTGACCAACTCGGCAGGAATAGAAATGCACCCTAATGCTTTGAAGCAGTCAATGGCAGGGTCATCATCATCAAGCTTTAGGTATGCATCTACCCATGATTTCTTTGAAATTCCTATGAATCTGCCTCCCCAATCAGCACCTGAGAAGTTGTGGAGTCCAAGAAGTCCTTGACATTTGCGACGGCCAATAACCTGCACTCTTTCAAAGATGTCTATTCCGTTTCTTCTTTCCTTTGCCTGTATGAAACTTCAAGGATATAGTAGATGCTATCTGTCTGGAGGCGATAAGATCAAGAAGGAGTAGGAGTACGTCAGTGTCGGGCGACCATACGCAGATCTTTCTGGCAGCACCACAGGCTGTAGAGGCAAGTACTTGGTTTGGAATCAATGTGTCAGCCTCTTCATGTGTTATGGACATACTCAAAACCTATTCCCTTGATATGATCATCGTACACGACAACGAGCACGAATGAATCTTTGCTTGCGAAATAGTCAAGCAGTCTTTGGCCAAACAAGCATGTGAGCTTCCGCTTTGTTTTTGATGCTGAAAGTAACTCCTTAATGGACATGGTGAGCTTCATTTCGGGATGAACTTCGTACTCAATGGATGTGGTTGATCGCTTCTGCCGGGTCTTGTTTTTCAACGACAGATCCAAGTATCGATCAAACACAACACGCCCTCATCATAGCTTGTCATCATTGTCTCTATGCGTTTGTTGAATGCATCCTGAAGGTGTGAAATCTTCAGCATATTTGACGTCTTTGTCATACTCTGAAGTACACCCATTGCATCAATGATGAGAACTTTAACTGGAGGATCTTCCTGCCCTATGTCTGGTACTGGAGGAACATCAAGGGATTCAACCGTGGCATCTTCAACTGCATGCATCAGACTGGCCTTGTCAGTTGGGATGTACAAAGATCTATCAACAGCACACAGAGAGCGGGGCACTGTTGACATCTCGTACTTGCCAATTATTTCCTCGAATTTTGGCACTAGACCTGGTCGGCTTCCCTGAACAATGAGAAATCTGCCCAGTAAATTACGATCCTCACGCAATTTAATGACTTTATCTCCAATGCGTACTTTTGATTTATCCATCCAACTTGAGAATGCCTTCAACTTGAGCTTCTTCATCTTGTCCCAAACCGAGAGATTTGATGTGGTAGTCAGACGTTCACAAACGAACTCCTCGAATCGCTTCTGACCCTTTTCTGCATAATGCAGAATATCATGCTTTGCTACCTCTGGCACAAGAGCTGATGAAACAAAACTTTTCAATGGTGTCTTCACTCTGAAGGGTTGTCTGTGCAGTGCAACTCTATTGATTGACGGATCTTTATGGCATTCTCTCTTGACCTCAGTGCAATCTGTCCAGACAGCTGGTAATGCTCTGTGCGTTCGGATGACCTGGAAACTTTTGGGAAGCTCTCAAGATACTCGTCAACGATACGGGCAAGGCAGGTGTAGTGGGTGACGAGTCGATTGAGAGCAGCTTCATCTCTGCTGAGTCCTACCATACCACCGTGTCCCTTTAGTTTCTTGATTCCTGTTCGAGTGCCTGATCTGTGGCGAGATTCGTGAAGGGTATCTCTGATTTTGCAACAACAAAGTCACCGGACATCAATGCATTCCATGTGTTCAGGCTCATTATCTTCCAGCGCATTCATTTGTGCAAGATGGACAGGCATCAGTCGAGCGTAATTTAGAAGATCCCGTGCGAAGAAATACTTGATCAGGTTCTCCAAGGAAGCAAGATAACTCTGCCAGTCTCCTGAGCGGCAAGAGCTGACGAAATGAGAAGGCTTTCCACTTGATCGAGGTATGCTGAAAGAATTCTGCAAACTCTCCAATGTTTTCATCCTCCTCCAGTGGCTTCACATTTCCAGCGTACCATGATCTGACATATTCATAGTCTTCAGTCATATCGGGGTTACGTGAATGAAGCTTGTCCTTGAAAGCATTGCACCGGACACTAACTGGGCCTTTTGAAAGAGTGGATAATATGACATCAAACCGCATCATCATAATTGCTAGACTGATTGTGATGTGGTATTCGATGCCTCTTTTGTATGCTTTGCCACTGAAGATCCACGAAGGGCTGCTGATGTGTATGCACCACTTTCATGGCACATATATCCAGGCCACTGCCATCTATCGTTTCCGAGAGCATGTAAAGCAGCAAATGCAATATGGAGAGCTCCTGCCCTTAGGATCCAATTGGTGTCCCCAACTGACTGCTGAATTTTCAAAGCACGTGAATATAGGTCCAGGTCCAGTGTTATCAAAGTTTTTCTCTGTGAACCAATGACAGTGGCAGAGATTCCCTGGGCTAACCGAAGAACAGTGTAAAGAGTCCCATAGTCAGTGGGTGTGGTCTTGAATAATGGAGCGATCACCTCTACATTCGTGCGTGTTGGGCTGTCGGATGACTGGGATAACAGCAGAGATTTGGTAGCAGCCCAAGTTGGCATCACATCTTTCTTGACCAATTTCCCTGGTTGGTTTGCTTGTTCCTTGACTGATGGTATAGCGTCGACTGGAGTGCTCTCATGGGGGCACTCTTCCTGATTCCTTTGCATGTCACTGTCCTGTGTTTGTTCCTTCGCTGACTCAGTTTCAGTGAAATCCACAATCATATCCGTGCCATCACCAGTTCCAAGGTAGTTTGCAAGTGCCCAGGTGTGAGTGAAGTCTTTGCTCAGAATATTCTTCCTCTTTCCCATTTCATAGACCGATAATCTCAATGGAGTGGTTTTGATGACTGGTTCTTGCACCATGTTCACGTCAAAGGCCAGAGGCTTTGTGAGAGAAGCTTTTCTGGTATTTCAAGTGGTCGGTTCATGAACTCTCCATCTTTATCTTGCTGGAACATGACAACCACTGTGCCATGGAAGGTTCCTTGCCCCGTCGGTGTGTCTTCCAGGAGGTCAATATTATCGATCGCAAACCATGTGTTCAGGCTTTCTTGACAAAGTTTGGGAGACAAAAATCCACCAGCCTCCTTCATCCGCTGGAGAACACTCTGCTCAACTCGTTTCTCTAAGTCAATGATGTGAAGGTAGTCACTTCCAATATACACAGCTGAGAGGTTTTCAACAAGATTCTTGTCACGCACTCTAGAATGAACAGCAAGGGGAAGACCGATTGACAGAGGGGTCTGGACTGTTTGTCGGAAGGCACTGTCTTTCTTTGTCTGATGTTTCACCTGGCGATCAGTCCGAGTATTTTGGACAAGGAACTGGCATGAAACGTCGACAGTTTTGTCCACCTCCTGGTCTCGTATTCCGGACACTTTGACAATATGGCTACCAAAAGGAGGTGACTCATGAAGAACTGGAGTAAAGACGGATTTTTCAAAATTACTGAAGCTGCCTGTAAACGACCAATGCGTTGTTTGCAGCATCTCTTCTCGCAGAAGGTTGGCGACATTCTTCAGGTGACCAACTATCTCATCATCATTCATCATTGAGGACCTGCAATCCATGGCCATCGTGACTGCAGTGGAGAGCACAAGACGGTCAGGCTCATTCCGTCTTAGTGATGTGACAAACTTCACTTCTGGAAGGCCCTCGCTGATGAGTCTTTAAAAGGTATTTCCGATAGTTCTCACTCATTTACATCCACACGGTATCTTTTCAAAATTGACAAGTAGGCATCATTTACCTCAGCCATGCTCAGTGTAACATCCTCGTCACTCAAGGTGTTTTGAATAGCGAGGACCAATTGTGCATCACATACTGAGCGAATGAGTGGCACATTACTGTGATCTGTCCTCGTTGATATTCGCTGTGCAGAGCGCAAACATGTCCGATGATAGTGCTTTTCAAGAGCTGATGCGTCGCCGGGTTCTTCAAGGTCCGCTACTGAAACTCTAACCTGGTCATCTGGGGTTTTCTGCTTGATCTGTAGGAGTGTTTTACCCATTGAGTTAGTAAGAACACGGTGCAGTGGCTCTGAGTCATTCTTGGGACAGAAGTCACAGTTGGAAAATACACACTTGTTCCTTTGGAATAGTCTTTGACCGCTTTGGCCGAACAGATCCCACAGCACTTGAAGGTCGCCCCGGTCCTCGTGGAGCGCAGACAGGTGAATCGGTTCGGGATCTCTTCCTAAGACGTTCAATCTTGTTCTTGTTGACGATAGGTTTCCGACATTCACTATGATACCGAACGTACTTGAGTTCTCCTTCATTTAAACCTGACAAGTAATTTAATAGTCTATGAATGTCACTTTCAGTATCACCAAGAGACACTCTCTCTTGACAGTGTTGTAAAATTTCATCTGTCATGACCGGATTGTTCACCAATCGCTTCTTTGATGTGGCACCTTCTTTACAGATCACGCAAACTCCGTCCTCCTCCGACATATTGGCGATACTACCACGATCTCAGTTCACAGGGTATATCTGACTGAGCTCAAAACTGCTTCTTCAACATGCCTGAAAAAGAAAAAATGGAGTTAGACCCTATACTCTGAACCGGAAGTGCTAAATCTGAACCGGAAGTGCTATAAGGACACTTCCGGTTGCTTTTTGAGTGCTATAAATCGACTCGGCATACCTGAAAACCTACAAAAAGATACTCAAATTATGAAAATCGGTCAATTATTGGCGGAGATAGGTGCATGGTCAGTGCCGGGGGGCCCCAAAAGGGAAGTGACCCCCAAAAGGGGGGTAAGGGGTCTGAAAATTGGGACCCCATCTTTTTCTGTTAATCTGATACCTATAGAAGCCAGAACTGCAAAAAAATCAATTTTAGCACAAAAATCCTACGGGAGCCCTTTTCCTAACATTACATACCGCACTATATCTTTGTGCTGCCTCAGTGGGTATGCTCGTGTTGTTATTTCCCCGAATCTAAGTGGCTTATAATGTTTCATCCCATTATTTTGAGTCTCAGTTCACAGCTGCTGATGTTTGTGTTTGTATTAATGTGGAAGGAAGTCAAATGAATCTATACTATATGGTTTGTGCCTCTATGACGATTATTACTCTTTGTATTGTTAGTATTACCAGAAAAAGGCACACAGGATGTATTGTGGGATATAAGTCACGAAAGTATGGATGATAGTTAGTAGAGACATAGGTCAAATTAACCAAGGAAATGAAAGTAATAAGACGGAAAGGTAAAATGAACCAAGGAAACGAAGGTAATAACTAATAAGATGGAAAGAAAGTCAGTCAGTCTACCGTAGATAACAGTTAAGTCGCCAGGACAACTTTTTTTTCTCTTTACAGACGTGTGGTGGCGTTAATACTTACATTTCTACATGCATGATTTCAGGAAAGTTAGAAGGGGCTATCTGGAGAGTCTGTGTCATTTTGTATCTTCATCTGTGTCATACTATGGCTATAAATGAACAAATTACAAAAATATCTACAAAGTGGCTACCAACAGTAGAGTCGCCATCTAGTGTTTATTTACTGAGTGTCGTACCGCTGTCGTCGTCGCCCGAAAAAAAAACGCGTAGTGAAATTTGAAACTGTCTATACTCGCAGATACAAAGCATAAAACAACGCTGAAACAGGGTAGATTATAGTCATGATATAAACTACTGTGTATCATCTTAAGTGGCACATAAAAATCAGTAGTGAGGCTATAATTCGTAAGATTTAGCGCCTGGCGACATCACTGCAGGACAGTGCAGTGCAGGTGGCGACTTTACTGTTATCTACGGTAGTCCAATCTCTGGTTGCTACCGTAGATAACAGTGAAGTCGCCACCTGCAGTGAAGTCGCCAGGCGCCAAATATTACGAATTATAGCATCACTACTGATTTTTATGTGCCACTGAAGATGTTACACAGTAGTTTATATCATGATTGTATAATCTACCCTGTTTCAGCGTTGTTTTATGCTTTGTATCTGCAAATATAACTGTTGCGCATTTTGCTTCTCAAGTTTTTCTTCGCGCGATGACAGACGGTAAACAATAGCTTTTCGGGCGACAGGACACAGACTTGCAAGATCTTCCAAACTTGAATAGAATTTATTTTCACGTTGGTAGAGGAATTTTTATATATCCAAGCATCTTCCGCAGCTAATATATATAGACTTGTTTTACTTTACCTCTAATTTCCCTGAATTCCCCAGAGTGGCGACTCAACTGTTGGGTTAAAATACTAGCTGGCGACTTTACTGTAGTAGGTATAGTGAGGTCGCCACTCGGTTTTATTTTTGTAATTTGTTCATTTATAGTCCTAATATGACACAGACGAAGACACAAAATGACACAGACTCTCCAGATAGCCCCTTCTAACTTTCCTGAAATCATGGATGTACAAATGTAAGTATTAACGCCACCACACGTCTGTAAATAACAAAGAAACGTAGAACTGGCGACTTCACTGTTATCTACGGTAGCGACATTAATTAAAGACAAAACACTGTGATGGTCTTATACCGAGTAAAATACATACCAAAGATTATGGCTGTGTTTATTACAACAATAGCGACCGTGAAATAAAAGGAGAAGAGACAAGGACAAAAATAAGGGAAAACATGAAGTTTCATGTGCAGTACCTTGGAAGAATAATAGTCACTTCACTTTGTATACGGAAAAAATACCTCATGAAACAACCTTGTATATTGTATATTCGCACTGTATTGATGTAGTATACGTCATAAAGGCACCATTAAGATTACCATAGGTATGTGGGAAGTTAAAGCGTCTAGGCGTTAAATGATTAATAAAGAAGGGAAGGTATGTGACGTAACTATTATTTGTCCCTCCGCCTGGAGACAAGCCGCGCCGCCGCCATGTTGATTTTGTTTCTAGTGACCAAAACGCTGTTGTGCCTTTATAATGGAGTCTTTTCCCCCTTCCCCGCTCCCTACAGGCTCGCCATGAAGCAGGTGGGTGCATGAGTGATCAGAGCAACGTTCAAGCAGGTCCTGTAGCCTGTAGGTGTGTGTGTTGGGGCAGGACGAGGGAGTGTACTGTTGTGTGTGTAGGGATGGCGCGGTGGCGCGGTGCAGGCTGGATGTTCCTTCACGTGTTGATATTAGACCGGCAGTCAGGGGCCTTCAGCCTAGATGAGAAGGATACCAATATTGGAGTATGTGGACATCTCAGATGTAGCGTGGGATGTTTTGAAATGGCCGTCTGCCGGGTACCACTGGTTGGGTGTGACCTCTGGGGGCCCTTAAAGTGACCCTTTTTTCGGGCTAGCATAGATATTGGAGATACCACATAAAACCAACTTTACATGGTCAAGTACATCCCCCAGATTGTAAAATGACTAATGCCAGACGAATAGCCCGCTACGCTGTTTTAGCCCTGCCAGACGGGCCAAAAAGGGCCAAAATTTCGAGCTAGCATAGATATTGAAGATACCGATCGGAACCACTTTTACATGAATGAGTATACTCCCCAGAGTAGGAAATGACCCATGCCAGACAAATATTCCTCTGCAATGGTGCCGCCAGAAGCCCTTAAGTGAGCCTCACGACCCCCGCCACTCATCTAGGCTAGCACAAACATTGAAGATACCGAATGGAACCAACTTAGATTGAATGAATACATTCCCCAGAGTAGGAAATGGACCCATACCAGCAAATATTCCTCGCAATGGTGCCGCAGAAGCCCTTAAAGTGAGCCTCACGACCCCGCCACTCATCTAGGCTAGCACCAACATTGAAGATACCGCATGGAACCAACTAGATGATGAATACATTCCCAGAGTAGGAAATGACCATACCGCAAATATTCCTCTGCAATGTGCGCAGAAGCCTTAAGTGAGCCCACGACCCCCCATATCTGCTAGCACAAACATGAGATACCGCACATAAACAACTACAATTAACAAGTAGCTTCCCGAGTGTAAAATGGCAGATGCAACAAATATTGAAAATGCCATGTCTTGCCCTTCCTCAAGTCTGTCTCAAATTTAAATGATCCTGTCGCCTAAATTGGNTTTATACAATATCTGTTTAGTCTTGTGGGAAGCCAGCTTTCTATGTATGTCGAGGGATAGTATACGGTGAGTATCAAGAGTAGAGGAGGATACGGCGGTAAAGAATACGTTATCTGGAAATGTTTCTAATATTATCAAAAAAAACCGTAAAACCACTAAAGAAATGCCATTATGAGACTCTCAAGAAATATGCATGAACTTAAACTCTTCGCCATTTAATATTTTACTCGCAAACATTTTACATGGTGAATACCAATAGAAGCGGAATTTAATTAGCTTTCCACTGTTATATTTTGTTTTCTGATAAATGAATTAGAACCATACATACATTAGCGTTAACTAAATAAATAACATCATCAAACGGGAAAAATTACCCGATTTCATGACCTTTTTTGTTAGTTAACGCTAATTTATGTATGGTTCTAATTCATTTATCACAAAAACGAAATATAGCAATGGAAAGCTAATTAAATTCCGCTTCTATTGATATTCTCCATGTAAAATGTTTTTGAGCAAAATATTAAATGGCGAAGAGTTAAAGTTCATACATATTTCTTGTGAGTCTCATAATGGCCTTTCTTTAGTCTGTTTTACGGTTTTTTATTTGATAATATTATAGAACAAACATTTCCGAAGATAACAATATATCTTTTATACTGATAAACATATATTAGGTACGAAATTACCCGATTTCATGATGTTATGTATTTAGTTAACGCTAATTTATGCATGCTGCTAATTCATTTATCAGAAAACAAAATATAGCAATGGAAAGCGAATTAAATTCCGCTTCTATTGATATTCTCCATGTAAAATGTTTTCGAGAAAAATATTAAATGGCGAAGAGTTTAAGTTCATGCATATTTCTTGAGAGTCTCATAATGGCATTTCTTTAATGTGTTTTACGGGTTTTTATTTGATAATATTATAGAACAAACATTTCCGAAGATAACAATATATCTTTTATACTGATAAACATATAATTAGGTAGGTAAACTTGTCATCTCGGTGGCCTCGTACAGACGCCGTCCGTGACGTCATCAATCTCAGGCGCAGGCCTTTATAGATTGAGACGGCCTTGGCTAAGCCCCCAATGGTTCAAGATCCTAAATAGGCCCCTGGTTTTGAGGGTGGAGAAGGGTTGTGTCTTGTGTGTGTGTGTGTGTGTGTGTGTGTGTGTGTGTGTGTGTGTGACTGTGTGTGTGTTTGTGTGTGTGTGACTGTGTGTGTGTGACTGTGTGTGTGTGTGTGTGTGTGTGTGTGTGGAAGGTATTGCGTGTGTGGTTGAGGAGGAAGGATAATGTTGCTTTAGCTGTTAAAGGGACTGAGGTGGTTTTATAGCAATTGTGTATGATAATCTTTTTGATATGTATTTTTTTAGTGCACATAATGGTTCTTAAGGGCTGAAAACTACCTAATTCCTCGATATTGTGTGTAAATAATAATAATATTGATAATTTTAGTTTTACCCGAAGGCATACAAGAAAAGAAAAGAAAATATAATTGCTACATGAGGGACTTAAATTGAATGTAAAGAGACTAAAGACCCAGAATTTATCGTTCACTGCTAGAAAATAAGACTCAAAATTTATCGTCGACTGCTAAATAATTAAGTGTATATTGAAGGTAATTAATAAGTGTTTCTATCTGAAATTCAAAGCCAATACTCGGAAATTATTAAATACAAGTGTTTGAAATTATTATCTACAAATGTCAGGCAGCCAATGTGACACGTTCGCAATTCCA
>JACEEZ010023301.1:102500-140000 GCA_016584305.1 Chionoecetes opilio
AGAGAGAGAGAGAGAGAGAGAGAGCTTGTGGTGTTTTAGGAGTATGCTGTGAATCATTAATGTATAAATAATTGTTAATATCGGTATAAATAAGAGGCGAAGTGAGGCCTTCAGAGTTCTGGGGAGGGCGAGGGAACCAAGGAAAAGTGTCTGTCTGTGTGTGTGTGCTTGCGTTGGCGCGCGTGTGTGCTGTCATCTTGGAACGGTGAGGTTGGAGTTAAGAATGTACAATAGATTAGTTAATCCTCATTGGAGTTAAGACACAGATAGGATCTAGGACGCACACATACCTATCCTTATTAGGTCATGTTACCAACTCCAACCTGTTTTTATTTATCCTTCCGAGACCTCCTATGTAATGACGCCTCACCATCAACAGCAACTATCTTTGTGAGGACCAAAATGTCTTCCAAGCTCCACACAGCAATGCTTGTGTTCTACGCCGCCCTCCTGCTGCTGGTGCTGGCGGGGGACTTGGCCACCATCATCTACGGCCACCACCACCACCACCTCCACCACCAGGACTCGTCTGCCCAAGGCCCGCAGGACTAGTACGTGGCCACCCTCATGTACGGGTCCCGCCGCCACCAGGACCCACCTGCCGGAAATGGCCAGGCCGAGGTGCTGAGGCAGGTGGTCTGGGGTGGAGTCCTTCTGTGCTCCACGCTGCCCCTCCTGGCCCTCTGCCGCCTCCTGCCGGGTCGCGCCAAGGCCCTCTGTGAGCTCTGGTACGTCGTCCACTTCACATGGAGCGACGACCGGGCTCGGCACAGCCTTCGCGTGCTGTACGGCCTGTAGGTGCGGCCCGTGGTGGACGCCCTCGGCCTGTCGTTCCTGCAGGGCGTGGAGACCCTGGACTACTGGTGGTGGTGCATGCAGGGCCTTCTCCTGGTGGCACTCGTCAGGGCTCTCTCAGGCAGCGTCCAAGACGAAGAGGAAGACCTCGATTCTGAGGAGGCTCCTGCCCCTGACGGAGGTCCCGGCCCTGAGCCCTGCACCGAGCTGGTGGAGGTGGTGGTGGGCGAGGGGCGGCAGGGCGAGGCTGAGGGGCCCTTCTTGCACCCCCAGGCCCTCCCTCCCGCCCCCTCCCGCCTGGCCTGGCCTCCCGCCGCGCCACACACCCTCCACAGTGTCATATGCATCGGTGGTTCGGTGGTGAAATTCTCACCTGCCTCGCGGGAGGTTTGGGTTCGTATCCCGGCCGATACTTGCTTTCAAATCCAGTGTGAAGCAAGAGAGTGAGGTGGATAGCGATAGACATCAAGTAATGAATGAACCATTGAAATAGACGAAAATGAAAAAAAAAAAAAAAAAAAAAAAAGTGAAATAAGTGACAATATGAGAAGAAATATCAGTAGTAGAAATAGAAGCAGTATTTAGGTACAGTTTAGCGATACATTCCTGAATGACACACATGATTACTTAATGTTTTACTAGATGGCAATGTATACATGTGTTTTGAGCTTCGTCAATGTGGGATGAAAACTTTGTTACTTTGGAATCCACTTATGAGCCTTTTATATGCTGTTATTACTATATTACTACATTATATTACTATATTACTATATTATATCACTATATCACTATATTATGCTTATATTACTAGTATATGCTATGCTGCAAACGATGCAGAGGAATCAATGAAGTACAAGTTGTTTGTACTAATTATGTGTATCTCTTTCATCACAACCACATCTGTTATCATCAACCCCTTCACGCCCAGGTCTTTCCTTTGCTGCTATACTATCGTCTGTTACCCGTCAGGGTGGCTCGATTGCTAGAGCTGTTGTCTCGCGTGTAGCGTCCCTGCATTTGGTTAGCGGTTCGAGTCCACCAAGTTCGTCCTGGCGTGGTGGCGCTTTGTAACCTTGTATAAGCCTTGTAACCTTAAATAACCTTGTAATTGGTACTTGCAAAGTGTCTAGATAGGATCAAAGTATCTTATCCAGCCATTACGAAAAGTAGCGTAATATACCGTATTAGACAGTGGACAGGGGTATACAACAGGTCACATCCATGGAATATTGCTTAGCCTACAGTCATCATAATGGTGTAATGGTTGCCAAATTACAATGGAAATTATGTTCTGGGCCTCAAGGGTTAAGTGTTGGGTATTATTATAGCTTAGGTCATCCTCGAGCCTGATAATGCTAACCTGTCTCATCGTGTAGATCTCCCCATTCTGAGTCTTTTGAACCCCATTTCCCACGGCACAATTGAATAATAATGGCGTTTGTTTTAGTAAATAACAAACAAAATAAGATGCTTATTCTTACAAATAAGAAGCGAAGTGAGGCTGACGGGGCAATGCAAACCTTCAGAGTCATTCACCTTCAGGACACTCGTAACATAACCCTTAGGAACCCTCACCCCACGACCCAATATCCCTTGAAACAATTATCCTCATAGACGAAAAAAGTAACTGGAGGATATCACAGCAAAACGTTCCTGTTCACTTTATATAAATGTGAAGGAAAATTTGATAACCACAATCAAAGACTACTCTATACAGTATACAGTAGTCTTTGCCACAATATACACTAAAGGAATATCTCTGCAGGAAGGGCGCGAAGGATCAAGTTAAAAAGGCCTAACCTATAGTCCATTTTTTTCAACGAGGCAAAAATTCCATTCTATCTTATTAAGGTCTCATACTTAAAATTATGTCTATGTTTACCTGATAATAGGGTTAACTATGATAAAATACAGCTGAAATTTAGAAGAAGCGTAATATTCCCTTCTCCTGGCATCAAATATCAGTCAGTAAGCAGCAAGAGGTCAGGATTTTTCACCTTGTAAAAAAAAAAAGACATGTATATTGTGGTTATCAAAAATATCTTCACATTTATGTAAAGTGAATGTAACTTTTTGTTGTGTATATCCACGAGTAACTTTATTATCGTCTAGGAGGGATATTATTTCAAGGAATATTGGGTCGTGGGGTGAGAGTTTATAAGGGTTATGTTACGAGTGTCCATAAAGTTATCGCTATGAGCCTTATTAACCCCATTGGCGCGTAACTTTTCATGACTAGCACTGCATCGATGGGCGTCATTCCCCTGATAGCTTAGGCATCGCTGGTGGGCTGGTGGGGGGGGGGATGTTGAAATTCTGTGATTGCCGTAAATTTGTGATTATTCTGAAATTCTGATATGAAATAATGTGATTACCGTAAATTTTGACTGCGAGAAGAGTGAAAGAGTGTGAAGAGTGTAATGAAAGAGTGTAAGAGTTTAATGAAAGTGTAAAAGAGTGAAAGAGTGTAATACAAGAGTGAAAGAGTGTAATACAAGAGTGAAAGAGTGTAATGAAAGAGTGAAAGAGTGTAATACAAAAGTGAAAGAGTGTAATGCACAGAGCTGGGCACGTTCCTGGATTTGGGGTAGTCCGTACCTGTACTTCCGTACTTCGAGACGCGGGTCGTCCGTACCTGTACTTCCGTACCTTATTTTACTTTGTTCTGTCCGTACCCGTACCTCCGTACCTCCGTACCTCCGTACCTGTACCCTATAACTATTAAAACGCGCCTGAAAAAATATAGTCAGTACCTCAAAAATAAAACAAAATACAAGGCTATATAATACATCAGAGCTTCATAAATATATATAGCAATATATATTTACCATCAAATAATCATCAAATCAATTAAAATAAAATTTGTCTCCAGTCTTCACAGTTCACAAATGAGTGAAATGACTAATTAGTTTAAATCACAAGCATGCAGCATACTGAAGAGGTCCGACTTGGCGGTGGCGGAGACTTGGTCGATTTCCCTGCCCAGGGTCCTCCTGGACGGAGCGGAAAACTCCGGCGCCAGGAGGCTGAAGAAATGCCTGGTGGTGGGGTGATCTATGAGGCTCAAGGGCATCATAGTGTCAATGAACCACCTGAAATAGATTTTAAAGAATTAAATCTTGTTTATTATCAGAAGTTATTTTAAAAGCTTAAACTTTACTGCTGGGTATAAATGCTTCTTTTATTATACCTGGTGCAAGTCTTCCTCAGCACCTCTGGGGTCACTATGTCCTTCCGGCTGAAGGACTCCTCCAAGCAGAGCTGGCGGCCAGACCCCTCTTGGCGGGGAGCTCGTCCTCCCTGGCCTTGGGGCAGCCCCTCTTGCTCGCCCCATCAAAGGCCGTCCTGACGCACTGAAGCATGGCACTGTGCATCTGAAAACAAGAAAATATAAATAAAATATTAATTATTTAAAAATTGATGGTATTTCGCGACTTTGTATGCTAGGCACTGTAGGCAACTAGGCATTATGCACTTATTCAGATAATTTAATTTTTACTTACTTTTTCATAATGCTTCTTCAGGTTCACCTTGCTCCTGGTGGTGTAGGTGTAAGTGGCAGCCTTACCCTTAGACAGGCAGGTTTTCTGCTGACACCTAGCCCTCCCAGTGTGCACAGACTTCCCCTCCAGTGTGTCATTCTCTGTCCTGACATATGAGTCAAAGACAAAGAACCTGCAATTTTTTTAAGTTTTAATTGACACGATGCGATAGGCGATAAGAACATTAACTTATTAAGATCATAAGATGTCAACTTAAAAATATTAAATTAGTAAAATACTGCAATAGAACAGTTAGATTAGTCTTACTTCTCAAGGTGCCACAGCATAGCCTTTAGCTGTCTGGTGCCCTCCTGCCTCTTCCTCTGATCCTCCTGCTCAGTCCCACTCTACTCTATGTCCTGGGTGAACAGCTGGGAGGAGTCCAGCTCCACGTCAGACAAAGAAATATCTGACGTCCCCTGTGGTGTATGGGTTCTGGACGCAGATGGTGTAGGCGTGCTGGTTCTGTAGCTCACACTACTACAGCTAGTATCCCCAGACACACTCCTGCTCCTGTCGCTATCACTTCTTTGCACGTATTTGTCCATGTTTAGTTGTAAACACTAAACAGTAAGCAATAGCAGTGAAACTTTGAAACGCGTTGCCGGGTGATGTGACTGTAAACATAAAACGTTGTTGATCTTGAGCTTGATGCCGCACGTTTGGTGTTTACCAGGCACCACAGATGCACGGATCTCGCCTTAGGAAATGATCAGCTGACAGCTAGTGGCAAATTGCCCGCCAAAACGCGTGAAAGTTATTCTGTGGACTGTTTTTTCGTCTTCGTTTTTTTTTTTTTCATCATAGAAAATATCAGGTACGGAAGTACGGACCCAAAATTTCGCAGGTCCGTACCTGTTACTTCCGTACCTTTGAAAAACTTTCCGTACCTCCGGACTTCCGGACCTAGTTTGGAAGTCCGTAGGTACGGAGGTACGGACAGAGGTACGGAAGTGCCCAGCTCTGGTAATGCAAGAGTGAAAGAGTGTAATGAAAGAGTGAGAGTGTAATACAAGAGTGAAAGAGTGTAATGCAAGAGTGAAAGAGTGTAATGCAAGAGTGAAAGAGTGTAATGCAAGAGTGAAAGAGTGTAATGCAAGAGTGAAAGAGTGTAATGCAAGAGTGAAAGAGTGTAATGCAAGAGTGAAAGAGTGTAATGCAAGAGTGAAAGAGTGTAATGCAAGAGTGAAAGAGTGTAATGCAAGAGTGAAAGAGTGTAATGCAAGAGTGAAAGTGTAATGCAAGAGTGAAAGAGTGTAATGCAAGAGTGAAAGAGTGTAATGCAAGAGTGAAAGAGTGTAATGCAAGAGTGAAAGAGTGTAATGCAAGAGTGAAAGAGTGTAATGCAAGAGTGAAAGAGTGTAATGCAAGAGTGTAAGAGTGTAATGCAAGAGTGAAAGAGTGTAATGCAAGAGTGAAAGAGTGTAATGCAAGAGTGAAAGAGTGTAATGCAAGAGTGAAAGAGTGTAATGCAAGAGTGAAAGAGTGTAATGCAAGAGTGAAAGAGTGTAATGCAAGAGTGAAAGAGTGTAATGCAAGAGTGAAAGAGTGTAATGCAAGAGTGAAAGAGTGTAATGCAAGAGTGTAAGAGTGTAATGCAAGAGTGAAAGAGTGTAATGCAAGAGTGAAAGAGTGTAATGCAAGAGTGAAAGAGTGTAATGCAAGAGTGAAAGAGTGTAATGCAAGAGTGTAAGAGTGTAATGCAAGAGTGAAAGAGTGTAATGCAAGAGTGTAAGAGTGTAATGCAAGAGTGAAAGAGTGAAAGAGTGTAAGAGTGTAATGCAAGAGTAAAATAATGTGTAGAGTGTAATGGGAGGCACGAGAGAGGACGTTATAGCAGATAGAAAGCAGTGGCTACGGAAAGTAATGTGTTATTCTGTACTGATTGAAGGTGGTATACTATAGTTACTTATGACTGCTGTTATAGTGGGGTATTAGCATGACCTTGGTGGGCTAGGAATTTAGTGATGCAAAAAAAACGGTTTTTTTTTATCGGGTTTTTTTTTGTAAATTGTTTTTTTTTTTTTGTTGTTGTTTTTTTTTTTTTTTTTTTTTGGGTTTTTTAAAACAGCCAAAGTTGCTCAGATATTAATATTAAGTACATAAAAACAGGTGTATTTGATTCATCCCTCCACATATGTGTACCTATCTTATCCAAAGAGGCACAGACAGAGTATAAAAATAAACATAAGTAAATGACCTTTTTTGTCAGATGCTGCAACAAGTGTAGATGCTGTATATGGGCCAATATGGCAACCTTACAAAATATACTCTAGTTTACTCTTGGCACAATCTTCAGGGATTAAACACTACAAATTTTTGCTTGTCATCAATGGTTACAGTTACAATTATGTTACAAAAAAAAAAAAAAACTACATACACATAAAATAGGATATACAGTAAATTTTTATTATAAATATAGTGTATGCACAATATTTTTTATTTGATAATCTAGAAACAATTGTCATTTTGTCATTTGTCATTGTTTAGAGGATATACAATTCCTCAGAGCCATAGTGGACTACCGCTCCAGGTTAGTGTTGGCCGAAGCCACCACCCCGGGAGGGGGGTCACAAACCCCCGGCTAACACCCGGTACCCATTCACTGCTGGGTGGACAGGGGCTCGGGTTTTAAGAAAGACCACCCATCTGTCTTCGCTCCGCCCGGGGATCGAACCCGGGACTTCTCGGTTGTGAGCCGAGCGTGTTAACCACTACACCATGGAGTACCCTATTAAAGGAGTAATTGTAATGTGTTTTTTTTTCTTGCTGAGTTATTTTAAACACAATTTAAAAAAAAAACGAAAATATCCTTGGTTTTTTTGGTCACTTTTTTTTGTAAAAAAAACATTATTTTTTTTTTTTAAACGGCATTGTTTTTTTTTAGTTGCATCTCTAGGCAGTTGCAGGATATTTGAGGCAACATGGGACAGCTGAGTTGAGCAACAGATCCCGTTCCACCAACTAGAGGGTGATGTCTTATGGACAGGACAGCACTCCAAACAAATGGCTTTGAAAACAAGTTTGATTTGGACCTGTAATCTGCCAACTCAGCTATTATTTGTGTCTCATAATCTAGAAACAATTGTAATGTGGTTTTTTTTCTTGCTGAGCTATTTAAAACACAATATTTCAAAAAAAACGAAAATATCCTTGTTTTTTTTGGACACTGGTTTTTTTTTTTTTTAAACCATGTTTTTTTTTTTTAAAACGGCATGGTTTTTTTTTAGTTGCATCTCTAGCTAGGATATAGTAGACAAGAGGAGAAAATGTGTCTGCTTGATGTTTTTCCTTTTTTTTAACCTAAAACCTTAGTCATTAAAGTACAGTGTCACCCAATTATTTGTGACAGCATACTTGGGGATAACAATGATTAAATGGATGATGTTCTCCCTAACCTCTGCCCCCCCCCCCCCGAAAAGAAATATAGATCTTAGTACTTAATATAGCGTATTTGCTTTTTATAGAGATTTGTGCTTTATAAATATAGAGCTTTGAAAGAAGGAGGTTTGTGTCCAAAATATAACAATTTTAAGAGAAAATTTAGAACCTTGCACATGAAAGTAATGAAAGTAATTATTAAACAAAGGAAAATATTAATTAGTTACTCAAATAATGAAAGTTCAAAGTAATGGCTTCCTGTGGTGCCAGATTACTGATGAGTGTTTATCCACATATAGTTTCTTTTTCTTTGTAGGCCTATAGAGATGAGATAGAGAGATAGAGAAAGGACGTGTGGGTAATAAAGAAAAAAGAAAAAATATTGGTACATGGAAATTACAGATGAAGGACTTGTAGGATTTTAAAAAGAAAGAAATAGATGGAAATGATAGAAGAGGGAAGCATAGAATTTAAAAAAGGAAGAAAATAAAAATAATATAAACTATGATAGATAGGAAAGAATAGGTAAAGGATGTGAAGGAGTAAGAAGAGAAAGAAAATAGGTGGAAATGATAGATGAAGGACGTGTACTAGGTGTTAAACAAATAGATGGAAATGATAGATGAAAGACGCGTACTAGATGTTAAACAAATAGATGGAAATGATAGATGAAAGACGCGTACTAGGTGTTAAACAAATAGGTGGAAATGATAGATGAAGGACGCGTACTAGGTGTTAAACAAATAGATGGAAATGATAGATGAAGGACGTGTACTAGATGTTAAACAAATAGATGGAAATGATAGATGAAAGACGCGTACTAGGTGTTAAACAAATAGATGGAAATGATAGATGAAGGACGCGTACTAGATGTTAAACAAATAGATGGAAATGATAGATGAAAGACGCGTACTAGGTGTTAAACAAATAGATGGAAATGATAGATGAAGGACGTGTACTAGATGTTAAACAAATAGATGGAAATGATAGATGAAAGACGCGTACTAGGTGTTAAACAAATAGATGGAAATGATAGATGAAGGACGTGTACTAGGTGTTAAACAAATAGGTGGAAATGATAGATGAAGGACGCGTACTAGGTGTTAAACAAATAGATGGAAAGGATAGATGAAAGACGCGTACTAGGTGTTAAACAAATAGATGGAAATGATAGATGAAGGACGCGTACTAGGTGTTAAACAAATAGATGGAAATGATAGATGAAGGACGCGTACTAGGTGTTAAACAAATAGATGGAAATGATAGATGAAGGACGTGTACTAGGTGTTAAACAAATAGGTGGAAATGATAGATGAAGGACGCGTACTAGGTGTTAAACAAATAGATGGAAATGATAGATGAAGGACGTGTACTAGGTGTTAAACAAATAGGTGGAAATGATAGATGAAGGACGCGTACTAGGTGTTAAACAAATAGATGGAAATGATAGATGAAGGACGTGTACTAGGTGTTAAACAAATAGATGGAAATGATAGATGAAGGACGCGTACTAGGTGTTAAACAAATAGATGGAAATGATAGATGAAGGACGCGTAGGAGTTAAAAAAGAAAGAAAATAGAAAAAATACTAAGAAATAAGTTGTGAAAGTTGAAAATTGAGTTGAAAAAGAAATAAAAGATAGATGGAAATGATAGGTAAAAGACGTGTAGGAGAAAATAAGTACTAAGTAAAATATATAAATAAAAAATTAAGTAAGAAAACATAATGGAAAGTCTTTTTTGATAAGGTTTGTGGGTGAGGGGACAAACAGGCCGCGCCATTACAGATGATTGAGAGTGATAACTTATCGCTGGAGAACTTATGACACGGGGAAAAGGTTTGAAAGTTTTGTTGGACACTCTTAAAGAAGAAAGTCGTAACTCGTGTAAGAAAATATTGACCTCACAGGACTCGTTTTGGAGGACAGATGCTCGTGTTTGTCTGCTGGAAAACTAACGCTCGTCCCCCCCACCCCCCCCACCCGTTTTTTTTTTTTTATCTGCTACGTCACGTATGATTTGTGTTCCTCTCAAAATTTCGGGGCTGAACCTTTAACATTTTTTGTGGTAGTTTTTTGTATAGTTTTTTTTATGATTATATATATTTTTTTTCGGCCTTGTCTGTAACACACAGTTTTCGTGAACGTGGCTCGCTGCCACGTTCCAGCCGCAAGAACTGAGCCAAAAGCAAAGGGGCCAGAGGCTGGACGCCTATACTTGATCTAAATATTCTATTGAATTTTGAAGCAATTATTCATGAATTTTTGTATTTTTTTCACTCCCATATTTGAGGGCTCAGCTAGTGTGCGGACGTTTCTGTTAGGGTTCGGGGCCTCTGAAAAGGTTCAGAACCTCTATAATGAATTTTTATTTGGCTCTAGTCTGACCTCATCTAGACTATGTGGTTCAGTTTTGGTCTCCGTGTTACAGGATAGACATTGCCTTGTTAGAATCAGTGCAAAGAAGGATGACCAAAATGATACAGCGAATGCGTAACTTTAGTTATGAAAAGAGATTGAAGCTATTAAATTTACACTCACTCGAGTGGCGTAGAGTAAGGGCCGATCTGATTAAAAGTTTTTAAGTGGTTAAAGGGTTACAATAAAGGAGATGTAGGAAAAGTTTTTACGGCTAATAAGCAGTGTAGAACAAGAATAACGGATTCAAACAGGTAAAACGTGGATTTAAAAAAGAAATAGGGAGAAACTGGTTCACAAATAGGGTGGTAAATGATTGGAATGGACTCAGTAGACAGGTAGTTAGTGCGGAGTCAATAGGGAGCTTTAAAAGAAGGTTCGACAATTTCATGGATGGGGATGAAAGGTGGATGTAGGTAGTGTTCAGTAACAGGAACTACCTCGTGTAGGTCTCGCGGCCTCTTGTAGCTTCCTTATTTTCTTAGGTGGTGTTCTCTGGTATATTCAGTCTCTTTTCGAACCACTTATTGATACTCATACATTAGATTAACTTTTTGAAGCAATGACTGAAGCACACATGGTATTTAATATATTTGTTGAATTTTGCAAAATGGCAAAATGCATTGTTACGTGCCTAGTTAGAAACAACAATTCAACCATTTTTCTTATGTAGAAGAACTGATAAAGTGATTGTCTTAGGCTTAGGGACTCAAAATTAAAATCTTGATTATTACAATTGCGATAACCATACACTGGATTTGCTCACCTTGTGTTAACTTTTCGCCATACTGATTGTGGTGCTAGACTCTCAAGAGGAAAACACCTTTTCGTCACAAAAAATGACATTCTGCCATAATTCCATTCCCATAGCAGCATACTCTCTTGCAAATGCTAACCGAATCTCCTTGCATCTTGCCGTCAAGAGAGGTTTGATAGCTGGGGTTCGAGCAAATAAACCAGACGCCCGAAGTCGACGCGCAGTTGTTCGTATGCTGCATGGTAGCTGCAGCTCATCCCTAACTGCATGGGCACTGCGTATTGGTTGAGCTTCCATGGTTGCGGTTATTGCTTGATCTTGTATTTCTGTTGTGACCCTAGGGCGACATGAACGGTGACGGGTCTCTGTTGTCCGTTCCTCCTCATGTCGCTTTATCCACCTTGTCACTGTTATCTTACTGACACCGAATACTTGTGCAATGTATTCACTATTTTCTCCTTGTTCATAAAGGGAGATCATACCACCTCTCATCTCCTTGGTGGTTGGATGCATGTGACTAGCTCTCTCTCCATACTCCTGCCGGTGGTGATGTATGTGGCCTACAATGGCTCAGGTGTAAAGATGAAATGTCCTAGCGATCATTGCTGGGCCGAATATACCTCGCATTCCACATCGAATAATATGAAACCTTAACGCAGTAAATCTATTGAACCTTTGAAACACCCTTGGTCTGTTATAGACATTGTCTCATCGGCGGCAGATATGAAGCTTTAAACCCTTATCTGAACAGTAGCTTAAGGGATTCAGGCTTGCCAACCACGAGCATGTAAATGCGTTTGGGTTTTCATAATGTTTCACAAGTTACAATTCATATTCGGACAAAACCGTGACACGACTTTTGTCTTAGACTATACATTTATGGTGTATTTATGGTGTTTAGAGCTAAAAAAAATGATATTGTGTGAACAAACTGATATAGTCGTCAATGCTCGTGTGTCGTAATTGCCTCGCGATGATAGAAATAACAAAAAATTAACTACGCTTGATCGTGGTTCATTTGCATCAATTTGGTGTGAGTTGTGGAATGATGATATCAATAATACTCGTAGTGGTGATGGTGGTTAGGGTAGTGATGAATAATAATGATGAGGATGAATGATGATTAATAATGATACTAAAGCAGCGCACGTACAGTAAAAATAGTTATAAATAAGCGAAAGATGACACTGAAGCATCGCTCATTATATGGAGCGAACGACCGAACCAGCGAGTGAACCACCAAGCTCATCCCATTCTCCTCTGTGATTGGCTACTGCAATACGAGCCTCTCATTGGCCAATCTGAGTCACGTGGGGCGTCCCGACACCACTCTCACACCTTCCACACTTCTAATACAACAAAACATAGCACCGCTGGGCCTCATCTCTCCATGACAAAATCTTGCCTTAAACCAACGTAGTAAAAGTTGAATACGAGATAAGTACTCAAAGCAGGAGGAGTTTTAGGTTGATATTGATAGAGGATGAGTTAAAAGACAGGAGAGATGGGATAAGGTGGGGACTGGGGGAGAGGTGAGAGGTAAAGAGTGGAGGGGGAAGGGGAGGGAGTGATGAGAGGGAGAAGGAGGTGGTGGTGACGGCTTACACGCCCTCTCCGCAGTTAGCAAGACGACGTGGGTGGTGGTAGCGGCGAGCGAGTGTCTCATTTGTTCTTTCCGTGACAAGTGTTCTTACGTGTCGGTAGTGAGAGGACGTGCGTGACGGGGGTGAAAAGTAGACGTTAGTGAAGAGATAAGTGTTAGTGAAGAAGAGAAGTGGTTGTGGTGTTCCTGTTATTGGGGAAGACTGAAGGGCCCACCTCCCTGCTCATCTCTCTCTCTCTCTCTCTCTCTCTTCTCTCCTCTCCTCTCTCTCTCTCTCTCTTGCTCTCTCTTCTCGCTCTCTCGTCTTCTCTCTCTCTCTCATCTCTCTTCTCTCTCCTCTTCTCTCCCTCTCTCTCTCTCTCTCTCTCTCTCTCTCTCTCTCTCTCTCTCTCTCTCTCTCCTCTCTCCTCTCTCTCTCTCCCTCTCTCTCTCGTCTCTCTTCTCCTCTCTCTCTCTCTCTCTCTCTCTCTCTCTCTCTCTCTCTCATCTCTCTCTCTCTCTCTCTCTCCTCTCTCTCTCTCTCTCTCTCTCTCTCTCTCTCTCTCTCTCTCTCTCTCTCTCTCTCTCTCTCTCTCTCTCTCTCCTCTCCTCTCTCTCTCTCTCTCTCTCTCTCTCTCTCTCTCTCTCTCCTCTCTCTCTCTCTCCTCTCTCTCTCTCTTTCCTCTCTCTCTCTCTCTCTCTCTCTCTCTCCTCTCTCTCTCTCTCTCTCTCTCTCTCTCTCTCTCTCTCTCTCTCTCTCTCTCTCTCCTCTCTCTCTCTCTCTCTCTCCTCATCTCTCCTCTCTCTCTCTCTCCTCTCTCTCTCTCTCTCTCTCTCTCTCTCTCTCTCTCTCTCTCTCTCCTCTCTCTCTCTCTCTCTCTCTCTCTCTCTCTCTCTCTCTCTCTCTCTCTCTCTCTCTCTCTCTCTCTCTCCTCTCTCTCTCTCTCTCTCTCTCTTCTCTCCTCTCCGTCTCTCTCTCTCTCTCTCTCTCTCTCTCTCTCTCTCTCCTCTCTCTCTCTCTCTCTCTCTCTCTCTCCTCTCCTCTCTCTCTCTCTCTCTCGCTCTCTCTCTCTCTCTCTCTCTCTCTCTCTCTCTCTCTGCATCCTGAATAAAGTAGCTTATACACAGTCTCCGTCAAGTAACTTCCCACTGCAAAATTGTATCGTAATTCAGTATTTGACTCAAGCATCACAATACGCAAAGTACATCTGTAGACTCTCTTCGTTATGCATTGTTGTTGAATGGTTATTACGGTGAGGGTTAACGTAACATAGGGTTGCTTCAATAAGGCTGCCTCAGTAATTGGTAAAACTTAAGAACAAGGGCTCCACCCTCTATCTTCTTCTTCTTCTTCTTATAGCCAACAAGCTTGGGGACATGGTGGGAAACCGGGGTTTTTGGGTGGGGGAGCACACACATATGGGAGATATGGTCCCCCACAAAAAAATCCCTAAACTAGGGAAATTTCCCTAGCTCATAAACTTTATCGGGGCCATATTTCCCTTGTGTGTGTGCTCCCCCACCCAAAAACAGCACACAGATAAGGGAAATATGGCCCCCCACAAAAAAATCACTAAAATAGGGAAATTTCCCTAGTTCATAGACTTTATCGGGGCCATATTTCCCTTATATGTGTGCTCGCCCACCCAAAAACCCCGGTTTCCACCATGTCCCCAAGCTTGTTGCCTATAAGAAGAAGATAGGAGGTTGAGCCTTTATTCTAAAGATGACAAAACTCTACAGACCTAACCTAGCACCCTCTTCGAGCCCCTCGTGCTGTGCACTAACCTAACCTGCCCTAACCTAACCTAACCTGCCCTAAGCTAACGGGGGGGGGGCTCCGACCCCCTCGACCCCCCCCCCCCCCGTGCTGTGCATTAACCTAACCTGACCTGACCTAACCTAACCTACTCTAAGATATCTACTTAGATACGCACTACTTTCTCAAACTCGTCGTCCATTGCGTATCTCACTGGACTTAGTTTTTCTCAAGAACCTGAAATTTAATATCGGCCATGTAGGCAAAGTAAGGATCGGCACTCATTAAAATCTAAACAGATGTGTTAAGGACAGTAAGTATAATACGTAGAGCCAACATTTGGGGCAGCTTAGCGTGGAGCCCTTGTTCTTAAGATTTTCCCAGTAATTAATTGGCCGTGATACACATATTTAGCATCTCAGTTATTGTTTTGGATACGTTAGTAAATCATAATGGAGTCTCATATGTACTTTAGAACAATAGAGGCATTTTATTTTTCATCTTGAACTCGTATTTTTGGTTTTGAGTTAGTCTACATCCGTTTTTGTGTCAATTATTGTTTTGGATACTGAAATAAATCATAAATGAGTGATATGAACCCAAGAACGATAGAAACATTATATTTTTCATCTGGAACGCTATTTTTGCTTTTGAATCATAGCTTACATCTGTTTTTGTATATATATGTTGTATATTAACTCATCTTTCTGTGAGGTATTATTGAAAACTCTAACTTTACTGTATCGATTCATCCATCAATCGACTGTGACTTCCCAATACGCGTGGCATGTCGAACACAGCCGCTACTGCTCCTCACTAACCAGTAACTGTTCCTCCTTCCCCTTCTACAACTTTCATGAACTGTATTCCTTCCTCTGAAACTCCCCCTCTCCCTTCCTCCCTTTCCTATTCAATTAATCCCTCGTTCCTCTCTACCTCTCTCCTTCCCTATACTTTTACAACTTCCATGAACTGTATTCCTTCCTCTGAACTCCCTCTCTCCTTTCCCTAATCAATTAATCCCTCGGTCCTCTCTACCTCTCTCCTTCCCTTTACTTGTTAATGTAAAGGTGAAGTCCCGTCCCTTAGCTTATTCCCCTTTCCATCCCCCCTTCAGGAACAAGCTCTCCCTTCCACCCTACAAGCCGAAATGAAGACCAGGAATACCAGAACGAACACACAACTCAGGAGCAAAGGTAAGGTGAGTACAAAAACATTCCTTTTTTAATTTGTTCCGCATCCCTATTTTTGCACTTTTCTCATGTATGTTTTCCAGGTACTTTATTATTGTAGTGTTATTCCTTCATCCACAACACTGCGTACTGCCTGGATCTAATTTCCTTGTGATTTGGATGAACGAATGTTACCTATAGCGAGTGTCTAGATCAGCGAGAGAGCTTACAGTGCTTCGGTAGCGGGTTAAGGGGGAGTGTCTAGGTAAGGGAAATGTATAGGTAAGGGAAAGTGTATAGGTGAAGGTGCGATATTGTGAAGGGGGGGATATACATAGGAGTGGCCGGACGTGTGCTGGGAAGGTGAACGGGGAAGCTTGTGAATTAAAGGAGTGAGGGGAAGAAGGTGTTAGTGGATGTATGCTGAGAAAGTCTTGTGCTTCAGGTCATCATTCATTCATTAGTAGGTGGTGCTCGCTTTTGATATGATGTACTTTTACTACGATGTTCTTATTACTCCTATAACACTACTGCTACTACTAAATCTTTGTTCTTATTGTTGCTTGTAGCTGTTATTATTCCTACACTTTCCCCTAAAAAATAGTTTGTATACCTCTCGACAATATCTCGTCTCTCTCTCTCTCTCTCTCTCTCTCTCTCTCTCTCTCTCTCTCTCTCTCTCTCTCTCTCTCTCTCTCTCTCTCTCTCTCTCTCTCTCTCTCTCTCTCTCTCTCTCTCTACCCATGTGTCTTTTGTTTCTTCACTCTTATACAATTAAGGAGTTCTTGCATAATTGTTTCTTTTCCTATTCGCAAGACTCAAACTATCTCTTCCACCAAATTCTTTCTATGACACTTCCTCTTTTTTTCCACTCGCTTTGTCTTCATTCACAGTATTTTCCTTCTCTGGACAAGTGACCCTCCAGGGCCTGCCATCAGAGCCCTGGAGGTCACTGCTTACAGGCGCTATAGCCACAAATTTTAAAAGAAAAAATGATCCACTGAAATCCATAAAACAATAATTGTCGCACGTGTCATCGTACGATAACTACTTTTTGTTGGAAGTATATATAAAAAAAGTCATAATTACATAACCACAATGACACCATCACCTGAAAATTGATGATTATAATCATCAATTTTCAGGTGATGGTGTCATTGTGCTTATGTAATTATGTTTTTTTCTATACTATATAATATATTTTTATTATTATTTATTATTAATAATAATATTTTTTATATAACTAATTATCAGTAGGAATAATGTATATTTTGCAATAGACATAATGTTCAATCATCAGAACAATAACACCTTCGGTTTGAGATCATTTCCGAAATGTGTAGCTTTGTAAGTGCACATCTGATATCAATTTTTGGCCGCAATCTAATATTGTGTTTGCTCTGCTGTTTCGGGTTAGAATCCGGCTTCACACAAATATGTTGAGTGCCAAATTACAATGGAAATTATGTTCTGGGCCTCAAGGGTTAAGTGTTGGGTATTAATTAGGCTTAGTCATCTCGAGCCTGACAATGCTAACCTGTCTCATCGTGTAGATCGGGTTTCCCCATTCTGAGTCTTTTTTGAACCCATTTCCTCATGCACAATTGATAATAAATGGCGTTAGGTGTAAATTAACAAACAAAATAAGAAGCTTATTCAACAAATAGAAGCGAAGTTGAGGGGCTTACGGGGCAATGCAAACCTTGCAGAAGTCCATTCCCTTCAGGACAAACTTCGTAACATTAACCCTTAGGAACCCTCACCCCACCACCCACGATTCCATTGAAACATCATCCTCATAGACGAAAAAGTAACATAGAGGATCTCACGCAAACGTTTCCTGTTCACTTTATGTAAATGTGAAGGAAAATTTGATAACCACAATCAAAGACTACGCTATACAGTATACAGTAGTCTTTGCCACAATATATACTAGAGTAATATCTCGGCAGGAAGGGCCCGAAGGAACCAAGTTTAAAGTAAGATCAAGTTAAAAAAGGCCAAAGCTATAGTCAATTTTTTTTAACAAGGCAAAAATTCCATTCTATCTTAAGGTCTTAACTTAAAATTATGCTATTCTCTTCTCCTGGCATCAAATATCAGTCAGTAAGCAGCAAGAGGTCAGGATTTTTCACCTCGTAAAAAAAGAAGACTAGTCTAATGTATATTGTGGTTATCAAAAATATCTTCCCATATATAAAGAGAATGTTAACTTTTTGTTGTGAATATCCTCGAGTAACTTTATTATCGTCTAGGAGGGATATTATTTCAAGGAATAATTGGGTCGTAGGGGGAGAGTTTATAAGGGTTATGTTTACGAGTGGGCCATAAAGTTATCGTGCTTATTGAGCCGTATTTAACCACCATTGGCGGCGTAACTTTCATGACTAGCACTGGGGGGGAGCATCGTGGGCGTCATTCCCCTGATAGCTTAGGCATCGCTGGTGGGCTGGTGGGGGGATGTTGAAATTCTGTGATTACCGTAAATTTTGTGATTATTCTGAAGTTCTGATATGAAACATATTACCGTATAGTAAATTTTGACTGCGAGAAGAGTGAAAGAATGTAGTGAAAGTGTGAAGAGTGTAATGCAAGAGTAAAATAATGTGTAGAGTGTAATGGGAGGCACGAGAGAGGACGTTATAGCAGATAGAAAGCAGTGGCTACGGAAGTAATGTGTTATTCTGTACGGGCTGATTGAAGGTGGTAATACTAAGTTACTTATACTGCTGTTAAGTTGGTATTGGGCATTACTTGGTGGGCTAGGGTATAGTAGACAAGAGGAGAAAATGTGCCTGCTGATGTTTTTCCTTTCTATGTTTTTACCCGCAGCCTTAGCGATTTAAAGTACAGTGTTACCTAATTATTTATTGAAAGCCTATTTGACGCTAGCAATGATGACAAGGATAATATTCTCCCTAACCTCTGCCTTTCCCCCCACTCTCCCTGAAAGAAATGTGAAGCCTTGTACTTTATTATTTAGCTTTGTATAGCGTTGTATTTGCTTTTTGTAGAGATTTGTGCTTTATAAATATAGAGCTTTGAAAGAAGGAGGTTTTTGTCCAAAAAATAACAATTTTAAGAGAAAATTTAGAACCTTGCACATGAAAGTAATGAAAAGTAATATTAACCAAAGGAAAATTTATTAGTTCTCAAATAATGAAAGTTCAAAGTAATGGCTTTCCTGTTGTGCCAGATTACTGATGAGATGTTTATCCCCATATAGTTTTTCTTTTTCTTTGGTACGGCCTATAGAGATGATATAGAGGATAGAGAAAGGACCGTGTGGGTAATAAGAAAAAAAGAACAAATATTGGTTACAATGGAAATTACAAGAAGGACTTGTAGGATTTTAAAAAGAAAGAAATAGATAGAAATTATATAAAAATTAATTTATTTTAATTGTAGGTGTTAAAAAAAAATCAAATAGATGGAAATGATAGAAGAGGGACGCATAGAATTTAAAAGGAAGAAATAAAAAGATATAAACTTTATAGATTAGGAAAGAATAGGTAAGGTGTGAAGGTAGAAGAGAAAGAAATAGGTGGACATGATAGATGAGGACGCGTACAGGTGTTTTAACAATAGATGGGAAATGATAGATGAAGTACGCTTACTAGTTTTAAACAAATAGAATGGAAAATGATAGATAATGTACGCGTACTAGGTGTTTAAACAAATAGATGGAAATGATAATAAAGACGTGTACTAGGTGTGAAACACAATAGGTGGCAATGATAGATGAAGACGTGTACTAGGTGTTAAACAAATAGGTGGAAAGGATAGATGAAAGACGTGTACTGGTGTTTAAACAAATAGATGAAATTGGTAGATGAAAGACGCGTACTAGGTTTAAACAGCATAGGTTGGAAATGATCGTAAAAAGATGAAGGACGTTTACTAGGTGTTAAATCAAATAGATGGAAATGATAGATGAAAGACGTGTACTAAGTTTTTAAACAATAGATGGAATGATAGATGAAGGGACTCGTACTAGGGGGTGTTCAACAAAATGATGGAAATGATAGATGAAGGACGCGTACTAGGTGTTATAACAATAGATGAAATGATAGATGAAGGACGCGTACTCTGTTGTTAAACTAAATAGTGGAAATGATAGATGAAGGACGCGTACTAGGTGTTAAACAAATTAGATGGAAATGATAGATTGAAGGACGCGTACTAGGTGTTAAACAATAGATGGAAAGAGAGGGATGAAGGACGTGTACTAGGTGTTAAACAATGGGTGGATGATAGGATGAAGGACGGTGTACTAGGTGTTTAACAAATAGATGCAAATGATAGAATGAAAGACACGTACTAGGTGTTAAACAAATAGCTTGGAAAATGATAGATGAAGGACGCGTAACTAGGTGTTAAACCAAATAGTGGAAATGATAGAGAAGGACGCGTACTAGTGTTAAACAAATAGGATGGAAATGAATAGATTGAAGGACCGCCGTAGGAGGTAAAAAGAAAGAAATAGAATAAATACTAAAGAAATGAAGTTGTGAAAGTTGAAAATTGAGTTTGAAAAGAACTAAAAGATAGATGGAAATGAATAGGTAAATCGACTGTGTATGCGAAAATAAGTACTAAGTAACAATATTAAATAAAAACATTAAGAAGAAAACATAATGGAAAGTCTTTTTTGATAAGGTTTGTGGGTGAGGGGACAACAGCCGCGCCAGTACAGATGATTGAGAGTGATAACTTATCGCTGGAGAACTTATGACACGGGAAAAGGTTTTGAAAGTTTTTTGGTACACTCTTAAAGAGAAAGTCGTAACTCGTGTTAAGAAAACATTTTGACCTCCCAGACTCGATTTTTGGAGATAGATTTCTCGTGTTTGTCTGCTGGAAAACTAACGCTCGTCCCCCCCACCGCCCGTTTTTTTTTTTTTTTTTTTTTTTTTTTTTTTTTATCTACGTCACGTATGATTTGTGTTCCTCTCAAAATTTCGGGGCTGAACCTTTAACATTTTTTGTGGTAGTTTTTTGTATAGTTTTTTTATGATTATATATATATTTTCGGCCTTGTCTGTAACACAGTTTAAACATTTAACCATTTTTTTCTTCTATATGATTGACCCAATATTTTTTTTGTGTTTATTCCGATTATATTACAAATTCTTCCCTTTAACTTTAACATTCCTTTTAGATATACCTTATTATCAGGGAATCATTATTATCATTATTAATCATTATTATTATCATGATTATTATATTAGTTTATTAGGGAAACTATTTATTTCCTTTCTATGTGTTTGAGTCAGTTTTTTAGTGTTTATTCTGATTACACTACAAATTCTTTCCCCCCCTTTTAAAATTTCCCCTTGAATTTACCTTATTTTGGGTTTGGTGGGTTAGGTTAGTGTTTTTGCTTTAGTTTTCGGATGCTTTGACATATTTTGAATTGTAGAAATATGAACTTTTCTAACAAAATACATTTCTACATAGACTTCCAACTTTTTATAAATTTCTAAATTAAAACTTTCTCTATTTTTGCTGTGTAGATATGATAATATATTTTACTGTCCACTTTCTCACGTTATAAAACCTTCACCTGTATATTGTAATTCTTCAAAAGTATATAGAGGCGATTCTAGCATTAATTAACATGACGTGTGTGTGTGAGAGAGAGAGAGAGAGAGAGAGAGGTACGGATATACAAGAAAAAAGCTACATTTATTTCACACAAACAGTGGAAGCAAGACAGGAGAGAAAATTAAGCTCCTCCTCCAACGCTCTGAACTCCAGTTTTAAATATTTCAGATTTTTAACTTGCCTTCTCGTTCTCGGCTGAATACTTAACACATTTTCCAGCCTGTTACCTAAGTTGCTCCCTCGCCGTGTTTTGATTGCTTAAGCACCTGTTGAATGAGCTGCCTGGATTATTGTCGCATTTTTCAAGTTAATTAGCCAAGTTTTAGGCTAAATGAACTCGCCGGTGCAGTGAAATGATATAGTTTCCCGTTTTTTGTTTTGTTATTCTCTCTCTCTCTCTCTCTCTCTCTCTCTCTCTCTCTCTCTCTCTCTCTCTCTCTCTCTCTCTCTCTCTCTCTCTCTCTCTCTCTCTCTCTCTCTCTCTCTCTCTCTTTTTATTGATATCTGTCGAAGTAAGTTGTCTCCACGTGAAGCCTATTTTTTCCTCCACACACACACACACACACGCACGCACGCACGCACGCACGCACGCACGCACGCACGCACGCACGCCGCACACACACACCACACACAACACACACACACACACACACACACACACACACACACACACACACACACACACACACACTATGGACCGACCGGGGCCCCGGGCCCGGCTAACCCCGGCTCTTTTTCTCCACCCCGGCCCCGGCCCCGGCCCCGGCCCCGGCCTCGCCCTGGCCCTAGCCCCCGGCCCCGGCCCCGGCCCCGGCCCCGGCCCCGGCCCCGGCCCCGGACTCGGCACCTGCCCCGACCCCGGCCCCGGCCCCGGCCCCGGCCGCCCCGGCCCCGACCATCCATCTTGCCTAAACCGGGGTTGCAGCCGGGGTTGATATTTTAAACTATTTATTTATATAAATTTTTTCCAATTATGGAAAAATAAAACAAAACTTTAAAACACTACATTTATTTTCATTGAAGATTCTTACATTCATTCCTCTAAAAAAAATCCTTAGAAAAAAAATTATACACTGAATTATAGACACATTCCTTTAAAAAAATCCTTTGAAAAAAAAATTATAGACACTGAATTGTAGACACATTCCTTTAAAAAAATCCTTTGAAAAAAAATTATTTGTTAATCAGACAGCCATCCCGTTAGGGGAAAAACTACTAATTGTCTATAACAATATTACCTACTCATCTCCATCTGTCTCATCATTTTCATTTGAATCAATATTCTCATCAATGCTATTGTACTCTTTATCATTTGGAGCAATGAACCCTTCAGGAACAGTTGCCAAGCTAGTTGTATAGGAAATTGCTCTCAAGTTATATTTCAGGAACAGAAGAGTTTCCAAATTTTTTGGCAAAAGCTTTACTCTATCTTTTTGGAGACTTTTTGCTATTTTAAATTCTCTTTCACTAGTTGTTGAGCTCGGGGGTGGACCTAAATAAATCTTTGCGATGGAAGATAAGGTTGGAAGCTCAGTTTTGTTAGCATGCCAGAACATGAGCGGATCGTCAGTTACTTCTATCCGCTTCATTTTGAGTATTTGTTTAGTTCAGTGTTGGCTGCCTCTGTCACATTAGGACACAATCCCGAGCTTCCTCTTGATCGTGTTTCTTTCCGTGTTGCACCTCATTAGGAGCCGCAGGTGTTGGCGGCGCGGCCCTCTGGTGTGCGTTAGGCTAATCGTCTCGGCGCACGGATAATTATATGAAGCCATTTGATAAGAAAGGCTGCTCCATCATGGCCTGTCAAGGGTTCTTGAGTCTTCTGAATCTTCGCTCAAAATTGAAGCCCATGTGGAAGGTTCTCCACATTTTGGCTCCTGAAAGTTCAGGACGAAAATTATTAGGCTAGCTTCTTGTAAGGTTATTATCATTAAGTGAATACATTTTTATTATCTGGAACCAAAATAGAATAAATTGCCAGTAATTTATATATTTCATATGACCTATCGCTATCAGTTATCATAGCTAACGATATCATGGTTTTCTACCTCTATGTCATATGATTACATTGGTACATTGCCGCTGCCTCGCGGGTTATACTTATTCAATAGGCATAATTATTTTCTCACCTCAGTGACCTGGGTATGGTCTGCTGGGTCAGCTGTCTCTGTCACCATCTCCGTTCCTGACACTTCTTGAGTTAGTTCCGATATGATTAGTGTCAGCAGCTTTTGCTTCCCTCTCTGGCCTTCTTCTTTATTCTGGAAACCAGCCGTTTTGTATCTCGGGTCCAGAAGAGTAGCTATCACCATCAAGGGATTTTGCTCCATATTGACAAAATGCGCTCTCGTATCTCCACCTTCCAAATACCTGAATGAAATATTAATCAAAGAGTGAGTGAAAGAGACAAAGACAGCTATTACACACTTAAACAAAATAATAAATATGTGCAGAATTATGATTGTCAAAAGGAAAAGATTTATAATATTATGTAAACAATTTTTTTAATGCCAATTCTTACAGATTTTTTTTCACAAGCAATCAGTTACCTGTCAATTTGGTTCAGCAGGGCATCTTTCATAGTTCCAATCCCTGATTGTGAAACTCGTTGTATTTCGATCTTCATCTTCTTTGTGAGGGGGATTATGTCTGACACGGATGCTGTGTCACTCTCAGCTGATAATCTTGATGCATAGATCGGTCCAAGCAGGGCTATAACTTTAGGGATGAGGTCCCAATCATTTGGAGTCAGCTGAAACAAAGTAATCCTAACTGTAATAAAAAAAAATATATTGTTGTGACCTTGTCACCTACATGGTTGATAAACAGACACCCAGGGTTGATGGTTGGTTTATTGGAGACTGTGGACAGAGCTTGTGTGTGGTACAGTGGTTGAGCTCTAACTAACTCTGCCTCTGCACGAGGCTCTTTATAAAGGGGCCCCGATACTCAAGACCTGACACCTGACGCCTATGCGGCTGAGGTCGAGATTAAGAAGGAGGGTCAGGTCGAGACTACTGGAGGATTAGCCAGGTGTGGTGTGACTCACCACAGTACTCTCCTTCCTCAAAAAAAAAAATAATAATAATATTATACATATAAAACTTATAAAAAAAAACATAGAGGTGCCAAGTGCCGAGGTAATGTAGGTAGGGCAACTGTCCAGTCTTCACGTTGCAGCGGTAGCTGCAAGATTAGATAGGAGGTGCCGAGGGGCGCTGTTACAAGATCTTGAGGGAGGCTTGTGAAACTAGGTGTCTTCGGGGGAAAGGCGAAGTGTCCTAAGGAATCGGCTCCCAAGATAGCTTGTGTTGCTCTGCTGAGCCCGTACGTTGCAAGGCCTTGCAAGTAGCAGGAGGCTGCAGGACGCAGGATGGGGCCGCAGGAAGCAGCGTAGGAGCAGGGACGAGGATTAGCACTTTGGCGGCAGGAGACTGGGCTGATGGTGTCCTTAGATGGCTTCGTCAGGCGTAGCGTGGCAGCATGCTGGACCGTGGGCGTGGGCGGCTAGTGGCGCTGGTTACGGTGACGGCGGCGAAGGGCAGCCCCAGGGGCGGCGGCAGGGCTGGGTGGCAGGGCGTGGGACACAAGCCATAGGAGGGCGTGTGGGTGCGCTCAGATGGGTGGCGGCAGGGCTGGGCCGAGGTGAGCAGCGTGCCGTGGCGTCGTCAGGCATCGTGGACGGCAGGCGGCGGGATGCGGTACCCGTGCGTTGCAGGGCCTTGCTGGAGGCAGCGGAAGGCAGCAGGACGCAGCGTGAGGCAGCAGGAGCGAGGAGTAGCCCGAGGCGCCAGGAGGGAGGAGGCAGGGCTTGGAAGGCGGGTGGCGTGTGGTGAGCCCAGGCAGCGCGGCAGGAGGTGGCTGTGGGTAGCGCGACATGAGGCAGGAGGTGCAGGCCGCGGGCGTTGGTGAGCCGTGGTAGGGTGGCGGCGGCGGCAGGCCTAGAGCGTGGTGGCGTGGCGGCGTGGCAGGCGGCGTGGCGGCGGGCGTGATGGGGGGGGCGAGGGGCAGGCCCCCCCCCCCGGGGTGTGTCTTGTCACTCCGTTGGTCACCAAATGTAGTGACCTTGTCAGCTACATGGTTGATAAACAGACACCCAGGGTTGATGGTTGGTTTATTGGAGACTGTGGACAGAGCTTGTGTGTGGTACAGTGGTTGAGCTCTAACTAACTCTGCCTCTGCACGAGGCTCTTTATAAAGGGGCCCCGATACTCAAGACCTGACACCTGACGCCTATGCGGCTGAGGTCGAGATTAAGAAGGAGGGTCAGGTCGAGACTACTGGAGGATTAGCCAGGTGTGGTGTGACTCACCACAATATGCTTCCTAACATGAATAAAGAAAACGCTCTTGTGTAAATGGTAATCAAGCAGTATGGCGATATTTGATTTTTTCACAGAATAAATAAATTAATGAATGCCAAATAATAATAAATATCTAGTACTATTGTTTGTTACCTTTGATTCAGCCACAATAGCGAGATCTGGATCATCTTCTGCAAGTTTTACCGCCTGTTTTTGCTGTGATGCACGCTCTAGCATCGTGTAAACACTTCCCCATCGAGTCTCGCAATCCAACAGCATACTATTAATATGCACACCAGCTTCAGTTTGATATTTAGTGAAGATTGCTTTCAGCTTTGGTCGTCTCAACTTCTTCACAAGAGTTCTTACCCTGGTTTAAGAAACAAGAGCAAAATAAATTTGATTAGATTTTACAAAATTATTAAAATTTAAGATGTAGAAAAAATATTAAAAATCAAAATTTAAGTTGTAATTCCAATTTCTAGCAGCCTTGTATACAATTCATTATTCATCACTTATGGAACCTTCGTGCACTAATTTCAATGCAATCCTTATTAATAAAATATTTTTTCATGCTATAGCTATAATGAATGAATAAAATGTAAATATTAAAAAGTTCACTTCCAAATTCCAATTATGTAATAGATTTTGTGTGATAGCTAGCCTTTTTCGTGAAGGAATAGGATATGAGAAAATGAGTGCATTGAGTCTCCTTAAGTCTTAACATTAAGTATATATTACCTGTTAATCATCAGCTTAACTCCACTTTGTTCAAGCACTGAATGATGGACGACTAAGTGTAGGATGTGGCAGATGCATCCTATGCTTTGGTATCCTGCAGTTCTTGCTCCCAGAACAATATTGCTGGCATTGTCTCTCACAATGACATGTACATTAGTTATTCCCCAGTCACTGCATGTATTCTTCAGAGCTGAAGAGAGATTTGATGCCGAATGAGTTGTATCATATGGAATGCATCTCAATATTGCAAGTTTCCTTTTGAAATCACTTGTAATCCAGTGAGCCGTTATCGACATGAATGAATCCCTGCTTGGAGATGTTCAAATGTCAGTTGTAATGCTGTATGTTCCCTTTTCATTGGAATTTGATTCTAATGACTGCTTGACAGCATACTGAACTTTTTGATTTAGTTCTGGGACAAGTTTAGTCATTATTTTTTCGGATGGAACTTTGAACCTTTTTGAAAGATGGCTAATGAATCTATGGAACTGTTCATTCTCTACAGCTTCATAGGACTTTAAGCCATCACAGAGCCAATATGTGAATGAGAAGTGTTTCGCTTTCAACCTGTTCAAGGTGTTTTGCGTTCCATTTCTTCCCGATATCAAATGTCTCTTCAAGAGTCATCTGTTTTGATGTAGAGGCTTTTTCTTGCAGTACATAAACTTGAGCCCTATCTTCTTTCATTTTTCTTTTCTTATTTTTCTTATCCGTTTCTTCTGCCTGTTTCTCTTCTGCCAGAGAATACTCATCTTTGTGCTTTGCCTTCAAGTGTCCCCACAAAGATTTGGTAGAAAAAGATTTACTTTTAGCTCCAGCTGATCCTCTCCTTATTTCTACTGTGCATATATTGCATGCTGCCACTTCCTCTCGTTCAGGGACTACTGTGAAGTGGTCCCACACTGCTGACGCCGGACGTTTAGTAGCCATAGTTTTACTATAGGTAGTCTATATTATTGCATAATCATATTATCTAAAAAATACAATCTAATCTGTAAAAAAGGCAATCATATATTCATATTCTTTTAAGACTAGATACCTATACACTTAATAATTAGTTTCACATTCAACATTGAAATATAATTCACAAACTCATAAGGTTAGTCCAAAAAAATATTGGTACGAGTCCAATTTTATACTACGGATATGTTGGAACTTAGAGGGGAGGGGGAGTGGAGGGAGCGTTTTGGTGTATGGAATTATAATTCAAATGCAAAATATTATACAGATCTAAGAAGCAGATAGACATAACCGTATATTTATAGTGATGCAGTTGCCTATAAATCGGCACGCAAAACAAAAATATTTCTGGCACTTGTATGTACTGTAAAATATAATTATAGTAATTTTTATTAAATAATACGTAAGTTAGTCGAGAAGAAAATAGTCAATAAACAGAAAAAATGTTTCGTAAGTTCACAAATCACACATGTCTTGATGTCTAACGCGTAACGAGTGCTGCGCAATACACACACAACCCTCCCTGCTGGCGTGTAGACGCATACTGGCCACTGGGCACTGGTGACTGCCCGGACTGGCGTGACCCGCGTGACTCACCGTGATTGGCGCCTGGTAGATGCCAGATAGTAGACCAGATGTTACGTATCGATGCCAGATGTCAACAGATAAATCATTACGCAGTGCATAACACATACATAAAAATACTGAAATAGTTTGGTAGTAAATTACACAAATGACTAATTACTCAGTGAATTAAGAATATATAATTAGAAAATATGACGAACAGCAGTCGAGTAAACAATGGCGCTGCAGGATTGCACTACTGTGATTGCACCACTATAGGTATAATTCCGTTTTTATATATTTGTAATACAATTATTTACGATTTAAATAATATTTTCGAGTTATTCATTTAGTATTCCTAATTGTTGAAGTAATAACCATGATTTGTATGATTCCAAAGACAGTTTACTACCGGTACTAAGTACTAACTAGGGTGCGTTATATTCCACGTGGGTGGGGGGGGGGGTGAGGATCCAGACCATTTGTCTGATGGTAAAAAAAATTATAACCCCGGCCGTGAGTCCGTGACCCCGGCCCCGGCCCCGGCCCCGGCCCCGGCCCCGGCCCCGGCCCCGGCCCCGGCAATTTATTTTATAAGAGCAATTTATTTAGTTAACCTTAATGTTTGCATGGTATTATTGTATGTATCAGAAAACGAAATATGTCAATGGAAAGCTAATTAAATTCTGCTTGTATTGATATCTGCCATCTTATAAGCTGTCCCACAAAGTTATACATGACGACGAGTTTTAAGTGAATGTTAAGTTCATCATATTTCTTCAGAGTCTCATAATGACCTTTATTTAATGTGTTTTACTATGTTTTATGTGATAATCTTATAGAACAAAACATTTCCGAAGATAACAGTCTATCCTTTATACATGTATAACATGATATACTGCGGGGTAATGCCTTGAGAACTTCCCCGGGTCTTGGGTGAACGAGGAGGCCTTGGCACCAATATGGCGCCCAGTAGCGTTTAACATAAGGCCTATGAATGGCGTTACCCTCTTTATAGAGGTACCCTACTCGCGGGCGGTGGACGGGGCAAGTGACGGGATAATGACGTGTTGACGAGGGTGACGGGCTGCGCGACGAGGGACTCCTGGCTCCTCTACGTAAGGTGACAGCCAGGTGAGCTCTAATGAGACAGGTGAATGATAAGTCACGCGGCTGTTTACTGCTGGTGTGCCGCCAATATGTTAGTGTCTGCGTGCGTTGTTCAGGTTGGTGTTTATACTTTAAAATGTCACGAACACCACATTAATCAAACTGTAAATTGTGGTGATTTATTAAGCCTTAAAAAAAATCCTTGGTCTGAATCGCTGCAAACTTTATACTGGTGAAAAATTGCCTTCACTTCTCGGCTTAATGTTACCTTCCACTTCAATGCCTGAAAATAAGCGTAGTTCCTCGATTGCGTTCATTAATTACGAGCATCTTTTTTCCCTGAACACCGACATAGATAGAAAGAGAGAACAAAAATGGATGGTTGTAGCCAAGAACGAAATTCATTGATAAGGTAATCGTGAGGGTCGACCTTGTGACGCACCACGTGATAACATTCTCGACGAAGCGGAAAATGCACACAAAGTCCTACAAACCTGATGAATCGTAGCGCATAATGAAGCAATTTTACCTTTAAAGGAGAGAAAAGAAAAACGGTAATTTTATTGTTCACCTGAAGGCTGTACTTGGAGTTGTTTGCTTTACATAACGTGACCCCTTTTATATATTTGTATAGTGCATTGCCATCTTAGTACTAATAAGAATCTTACTGTATGAGTGTAGGACATTTTATTATTATTATTATTATTATTATTATTATTATTATTTTTATTTTTATTATTATTATTATCATTATTACTATTTTTATTTTTGATATCATCATCAATATTATCATTGTTATCATTCCCTAGATTTAGAAAGATATAGCATTCTAACCCACATTTTTTTTTTTTTCTCTCTCTCTCTCTCTCTCTCTCTCTCTCTCTCTCTCTCTCTCTCTCTCTCTCTCTCTCTCTCTCTCTCTCTCTCTCTCTCTCTCTCTCTCTCTCTCTCTCTCTCTCTCTCTCTCTCGCTTTGCTTCTCTTTTTTTCTCCTCCCACCCCTTTCTTTAACACTACTCCTACTTATTCATCCACTTCCAAAGTCCACCTTCAATCCCCCTTCCTCCTCCTCCTCCTCTCTCACCACTCTCTCTCTCTCCTCCCTTCCTCCACTTCCTTACCTCTCAACCATTGTCGTGTGTGTCTCTAAGAGCGAGTGTGGGTGTGTTCATCTTGGTTGAGAGAGAGAGAGAAAAATGAGATACACACCCTCTCATGCCAACAATACGTCTTACGAAAGTAAAGTGAATATAAAAACGAGTTGAAACTGCTACCTAACCTGTAGATTCTCTCTCTCTCTCTCTCTCTCTCTCTCTCTCTCTCTCTCTCTCTCTCTCTCTCTCTCTCTCTCTCTCTCTCTCTCTCTCCCTACACCATAAAAACCGTTACATCATTAACTTATCTTCTCTATTCCTCCCTCCCTCCACCTTCATGTATCTTTGCTTAATATTCTTTTTCCTTCCATGATTTCCTTTCCTTATAACTAATCCCCAATGCCTTACAGTCGTCTAGATTTAATATCAAGACCAAAACGCAGCATATTATGTATTTCGCTATTTTGAAATCATGATTTATCACTGCCTTCGTTACTAGTTTTTTTTTTTCCCTTTTTTTTCTGTCTTTATTCCCCTTGGCTTCTTGCTGGCAGTGTCATGCTGATGTTCCCCTTGGCTTCTTGCTTGCAGTGTCATGCTGATGTTCCCCTTGGCTTCTTGCTGGCAGTGTCACGGTGATGTTCCCCTTGGCTTCTTGCTGGCAGTGTCATGCTGATGTTCCCCTTGGCTTCTTGCTGGCAGTGTCATGGTGATGTTCCCCTTGGTCTTTGCTGGCAGTGTCATGCTGATGTTCCCTTGGCTTCTTGCTGGCAGTGTCATGCTGATGTTCCCCTTGGCTTCTTGCTGGCAGTGTCATGCTGATGTTCCCCTTGGCTTCTTGCTGGCAGTGTCATGCTGATGTTCCCCTTGGCTTCTTGCTGGCAGTGTCATGCTGATGTTCCCCTTGGCTTCTTGCTGGCAGTGTCATGCTGATGTTCCCCTGGCTTCTTGCTGGCAGTGTCACGGTGATGTTCCCCTTGGCTTCTTGCTGGCAGTGTCACGGTGATGTTCCCCTTGGCTTCTTGCTGGCAGTGTCATGGTGATGTTCCCCTTGGCTTCTTGCTGGCAGTGTCACGGTGATGTTCCCCTTGGCTTCTTGCTGGCAGTGTCACGGTGATGTTCCCTTGGCTTCTTGCTGGCAGTGTCATGGTGATGTTCCCCTTGGCTTCTGCTTGCAGTGTCATGCTGATGTTCCCCTTGGCTTCTTGCTGGCAGTGTCACGGTGATGTTCCCCTTGGCTTCTTGCTGGCAGTGTCATGGTGATGTTCCCCTTGCCTTCTTGCTGGCAGTGTCATGGTGATGTTCCCCTTGGCTTCTTGCTTGCAGTGTCATGCTGATGTTCCCCTTGGCTTCTTGCTGGCAGTGTCACGGTGATGTTCCCCTTGGCTTCTTACTGGCAGTGTCATGGTGATGTTCCCCTTGGCTTCTTGCTGGCAGTGTCACGGTGATGTTCTTCTTGCTGGCAGTGTCATGCTGATGTTCCCCTTGGCTTCTTGCTGGCAGTGTCATGGTGATGTTCCCCTTGGCTTCTTGCTTGCAGTGTCATGGTGATGTTCCCCTTGGCTTCTTGCTGGCAGTGTCATGCTGATGTTCCCATTGGCTTCTTGCTTGCAGTGTCATGGTGATGTTCCCCTTGGCTTCTTGCTTGCAGTGTCATGCTGATGTTCCCCTTGGCTTCTTGCTGGCAGTGTCACGGTGATGTTCCCCTTGGCTTCTTGCTGGCAGTGTCATGCTGATGTTCCCCTTGGCTTCTTGCTGGCAGTGTCATGCTGATGTTCCCTTGGCTTCTTGCTGGCAGTGTCATGCTGATGTTCCCCTTGGCTTCTTGCTGGCAGTGTCATGCTGATGTTCCCCTTGGCTTCTTGCTTGCAGTGTCATGGTGATGTTCCCCTTGGCTTCTTGCTGGCAGTGTCACGGTGATGTTCCCCTTGGCTTCTTGCTGGCAGTGTCATGCTGATGTTCCCCTTGGCTTCTTGCTGGCAGTGTCATGCTGATGTTCCCCTTGGCTTCTTGCTGGCAGTGTCATGCTGATGTTCCCTTGGCTTCTTGCTGGCAGTGTCATGCTGATGTTCCCTTGGCTTCTTGCTGGCAGTGTCATGCTGATGTTCCCCTTGGCTTCTTGCTGGCAGTGTCATGCTGATGTTCCCCTTGGCTTCTTGCTGGCAGTGTCACGGTGATGTTCCCCTTGGCTTCTTGCTGGCAGTGTCACGGTGATGTTCCCCTTGGCTTCTTGCTGGCAGTATCATGGTGATGTTCCCCTTGGCTTCTTGCTGGCAGTGTCACGGTGATGTTCCCCTTGGCTTCTTGCTGGCAGTGTCACGGTGATGTTCCCCTTGGCTTCTTGCTGGCAGTGTCATGGTGATGTTCCCCTTGGCTTCTTGCTTGCAGTGTCATGCTGATGTTCCCCTTGGCTTCTTGCTGGCAGTGTCACGGTGATGTTCCCCTTGGCTTCTTGCTGGCAGTGTCATGGTGATGTTCCCCTTGCCTTCTTGCTGGCAGTGTCATGGTGATGTTCCCCTTGGCTTGCTTGCAGTGTCATGCTGATGTTTCCCCTTGGCTTCTTGCTGGCAGTGTCACGGTGATGTTCCCCTTGGCTTCTTACTGGCAGTGTCATGGTGATGTTCCCCTTGGCTTCTTGCTGGCAGTGTCACGGTGATGTTCTTCTTGCTGGCAGTGTCATGCTGATGTTCCCCTTGGCTTCTTGCTGGCAGTGTCATGGTGATGTTCCCCTTGGCTTCTTGCTTGCAGTGTCATGCTGATGTTCCCCTTGGCTTCTTGCTGGCAGTGTCATGGTGATGTTCCCCTTGGCTTCTTGCTGGCAGTGTCATGGTGATGTTCCCCTTGGCTTCTTGCTGGCAGTGTCATGGTGATGTTCCCCTTGGCTTCTTGCTGGCAGTGTCATGGTGATGTTCCCCTTGGCTTCTTGCTTGCAGTGTCATGGTGATGTTCCCCTTGGCTTCTTGCTTGCAGTGTCATGCTGATGTTCCCCTTGGCTTCTTGCTGGCAGTGTCACGGTGATGTTCCCCTTGCCTTCTTGCTGGCAGTGTCATGCTGATGTTCCCCTTGGCTTCTTGCTGGCAGTGTCATGGTGATGTTCCCCTTGGCTTCTTGCTTGCAGTGTCATGCTGATGTTCCCCTTGGCTTCTTGCTGGCAGTGTCACGGTGATGTTCCCCTTGGCTTCTTGCTGGCAGTGTCATGCTGATGTTCCCCTTGGCTTCTTGCTGGCAGTGTCATGGTGATGTTCCCCTTGCCTTCTTGCTGGCAGGTCATGCTGATGTTCCCCTGGCTTCTTGCTGGCAGTGTCATGGTGATGTTCCCCTTGCCTTCTTGCTGGCAGTGTCATGGTGATGTTCCCCTTGGCTTCTTGCTGGCAGTGTCATGGTGATGTTCCCCTTGGCTTCTTGCTGGCAGTGTCACGGTGATGTTCCCCTTGGCTTCTTGCTGACAGTGTCATGGTGATGTTCCCCTTGGCTTCTTGCTGGCAGTGTCATAGTGATGTTCCCCTTGGCTTCTTGCTGGCAGTGTCATGCTGATGTTCCCCTTGGCTTCTTGCTGGCAGTGTCATGGTGATGTTCCCCTTGGCTTCTTGCTTGCAGTGTCATGGTGATGTTCCCCTTGGCTTCTTGCTGGCAGTGTCATAGTGATGTTCCCCTTGGCTTCTTGCTGGCAGTGTCACGGTGATGTTCCCCTTGGCTTCTTGCTTGCAGTGTCATGGTGATGTTCCCCTTGGCTTCTTGCTGGCAGTGTCATGGTGATGTTCCCCTTCGCTTCTTGCTGGCAGTGTCATGGTGATGTTCCCCTTGGCTTCTTGCTGGCAGTGTCATGGTGATGTTCCCCTTGGCTTCTTGCTTGCAGTGTCATGGTGATGTTCCCCTTGGCTTCTTGCTGGCAGTGTCATGGTGATGTTCCCCTTGGCTTCTTGCTGGCAGTGTCATGGTGATGTTCCCCTTGGCTTCTTGCTTGCAGTGTCATGGTGATGTTCCCCTTGGCTTCTTGCTGGCAGTGTCATGGTGATGTTCCCCTTGGCTTCTTGCTGGCAGTGTCACGGTGATGTTCCCCTTGGCTTCTTGCTTGCAGTGTCATGGTGATGTTCCCCTTGGCTTCTTGCTGGCAGTGTCATGGTGATGTTCCCCTTGGCTTCTTGCTGGCAGTGTCATGGTGATGTTCCCCTTCGCTTCTTGCTGGCAGTGTCATGGTGATGTTCCCCTTGGCTTCTTGCTGGCAGTGTCATGGTGATGTTCCCCTTCGCTTCTTGCTGGCAGTGTCATGGTGATGTTCCCCTTGGCTTCTTGCTGGCAGTGTCATGGTGATGTTCCCCTTCGCTTCTTGCTGGCAGTGTCATGCTGATGTTCCCCTTGGCTTCTTGCTGGCAGTGTCATGGTGATGTTCCCCTTGGCTTCTTGCTTGCAGTGTCATGGTGATGTTCCCCTTGGCTTCTTGCTGGCAGTGTCATGGTGATGTTCCCCTTGGCTTCTTGCTGGCAGTGTCATAGTGATGTTCCCCTTGGCTTCTTGCTGGCAGTGTCATGGTGATGTTCCCCTTCGCTTCTTGCTTGCAGTGTCATGCTGATGTTCCCCTTGGCTTCTTGCTTGCAGTGTCATGCTGATGTTCCCCTTGGCTTCTTGCTGGCAGTGTCATGCTGATGTTCCCCATTGGCTTCTTGCTTGCAGTGTCATGCTGATGTTCCCCTTGGCTTCTTGCTTGCAGTGTCATGGTGATGTTCCCCTTGGCTTCTTGCTGGCAGTGTCATGGTGATGTTCCCCTTGGCTTCTTGCTGGCAGTGTCACGGTGATGTTCCCCTTGGCTTCTTGCTGGCAGTGTCATGGTGATGTTCCCTTGGCTTCTTGCTTGCAGTGTCATGCTGATGTTCCCTTGGCTTCTTGCTTGCAGTGTCATGGTGATGTTCCCCTTCGCTTCTTGCTTGCAGTGTCATGCTGATGTTCCCCTTGGCTTCTTGCTTGCAGTGTCATGGTGATGTTCCCTTGGCTTCTTGCTTGCAGTGTCATGGTGATGTTCCCCTTGGCTTCTTGCTGGCAGTGTCATGCTGATGTTCCCCTTGGCTTCTTGCTTGCAGTGTCATGCTGATGTTCCCTTGGCTTCTTGCTTGCAGTGTCATGCTGATGTTCCCCTTGGCTTCTTGCTGGCAGTGTCATGCTGATGTTCCCCTTGGCTTCTTGCTGGCAGTGTCATGCTGATGTTCCCCTTGGCTTCTTGCTGGCAGTGTCATGGTGATGTTCCCCTTGGCTTCTTGCTGGCAGTGTCATGCTGATGTTCCCCTTGGCTTCTTGCTGGCAGTGTCATGCTGATGTTCCCCTTGGCTTCTTGCTGGCAGTGTCATGGTGATGTTCCCCTTGGCTTCTTGCTGGCAGTGTCATGCTGATGTTCCCCTTGGCTTCTTGCTGGCAGTGTCATGCTGATGTTCCCCTTGGCTTCTTGCTGGCAGTGTCATGGTGATGTTCCCCTTGGCTTCTTTCTTGCAGTGTCATGCTGATGTTCCCCTTGGCTTCTTGCTTGCAGTGTCATGGTGATGTTCCCCTTGGCTTCTTGCTTGCAGTGTCATGCTGATGTTCCCCTTGGCTTCTTGCTTGCAGTGTCATGGTGATGTTCCCCTTGGCTTCTTGCTTGCAGTGTCATGCTGATGTTCCCCTTGGCTTCTTGCTGGCAGTGTCATGGTGATGTTCCCCTTGGCTTCTTGCTTGCAGTGTCATGCTGATGTTCCCCTTGGCTTCTTGCTTGCAGTGTCATGGTGATGTTCCCCTTGGCTTCTTGCTGGCAGTGTCATGGTGATGTTCCCCTTGGCTTCTTGCTTGCAGTGTCATGCTGATGTTCCCGGTCCAGTATGATTTACACTCTAATCTCTAATTCATCGTGTTTAATTTTTATTTTTATTTTGCATGTTTGCGTGCAGGTATGAACGCCCCACCCATCTTTTTTTGTCTTCAGTTTGTCTGACGTTTATAATACATTTTCCCCTCTGCCTACACTATGCACTCACTCACCTAGAACAACTGGTTTCTATGAGAACCTTTTATTTTTTATTGAATTTCGAATAACTTCGCATAAAAAAAAATTCTTCCTGCTGTGGCAATATTCGTGTTTTTTTTATAATTGCCTGACGAATATTCATCATATATTTTTTGCATGTGTAAACAGACTAGACGCACAGTTACACATAATTTATTTTCTAACTAAATACGTGTTTCACTTTTCTTTCTGTAAACACAAGATATGGCATACTTTCCTCCCAACAAATTCAAGATACTTTCCTCCCTCACTACTCTCCTGCCTCCACACGAAATAACCTCGACTGTACACGTGTTTTTATTTCCTTTCAGGACGACCTTTGAGGGCACGAAGGATTCTGGTGAGTGTGCAGGAGTGTTGGGGGGCGTGGTGAGGGAAGTCCCAGGTCGTGGGTCGTTTGGGGTTAGGTGGAGGGGGAGGGCAGATGGAGGTGCATGGGGCGCAGCGGGAAGGGGCAGGGCATTGGAGGGTCGGACAGGGCAGGCTAAAAGAGAGAGACAAATTGCCTGTGAGGGGCAATGAAAGGAACATGTGGTGAGGGCAGCGGGATGTTGCAGGATTACCGTTGAAACAAGAAAATAAAATGGAAAATGTAGGCGAAAGTGAAGAACGAGGAATATATTTGGAAAACGTAATGTATGACTGATTAGCAATACATAAATGGAAGTAGATGAGAGGGGAGAAATGCATAAGAAGAAAAGAAATATACAGGAATTGGTATAGGAGGGAGAAGGAAATGAGGGAAAGTCTGATAGGTAGAATTTGTTACTAGAATTAGCATCACGCACTTTCCTGCTCTTACCTGTACCTGCTTGTCATGATGAAGAAATGAGTATTTGTGGCTTATTCGGGTTTGAGAGAGAGAGAGAGAGAGAGAGAGAGAGAGAGAGAGAGAGAGAGAGAGAGAGAGAGAGAGAGAGAGAGAGAGAGAGAGAGGAGAGAGAGAGAGAGAGAGAGAGAGAGAGAGAGAGATACACACACACACACACACACACACACACACACACACACACACACACACACACACACACACACACACACACACACACACACACACACACACACACACACACACACACACACACAAGGAAATACAGAGACAGGGAGTGAGGTGGAGGCACGTGTGTACACAAGGCATAATACATTTTTGGTTCTGGGACGCCGCTGTTTCCATAAGCCACACCCGCCCTCTCCCACGCCACGCCTGGGCTGCGGGAGAACTTCATTAAGGTCGCCTCACGCTTGCTCTAGATAGAACCAAGGCCTCACGGAAGACAACGCGGCTAACACGACCAACACGAGGCTCGCCGCATAATGAGAGGCATAAGGGTCAGGGTGGGGAGGAGGAGGATATAGAGGTCTGTGTGGCCGCCTGCTAATTTACGTAAAAGTTGGTGTATCGTGGAGGGTGTGGAAGGTAGGTAGGGTTTAGGAAGGGAGATAAGAATATAGCTTCAGTTTGGGATGAGTGAGAGGGTGAGAAGAGAGAGAGGAGAGGGTTACAGGGCATGAGGAGGAGGAAAGTATGAGGTAGAAGGGCGTGACCAAGAGTTTGGGGTGGCGTGCGCGTAGGGTCATGGGGGCGTGGCGGTGTTTTTGCTGAGGAGAACATGCAGGGAAGGAATGAAAGATGGTGACCAATGTGATACCCAAGGAAATGAATGTTTACGAGATACTGAAAGCAGATAAGCG
>JACEEZ010023301.1:142500-150000 GCA_016584305.1 Chionoecetes opilio
ATCTCCCCAGCAGTCCTCTCAGCCCTCAGCCCCTCCTTCCTTCCTTCCTTCCTCTGGACGCGGACACGGCACAGAGGGACGGAGACAAGCGTGGGAGTTCGACTGGGGCATCCGTCACGCTGCCCCTCGTGATCCCCGCTTCCTCCCCCAGCCGTGACCTGCCGTTTTGGTAATTTTGCTTGATATGTCTTGTAGGCCTTATCGCGCCAGCTGAGTCACGGCCTTCTGTATATAGAAGGCCGTGGCTGAGTCTCCACGCTGCCTGTGCGACGTGCTAAACGCATGCAGTCGTGGGTAGATTGTGTCGCGGGGGATGTATCAAGGACTGTCTTGGATTTATCACCTTGACTGTGCGAAATATGGCGATAAAGTTTGGGGCATCCTCTTTGTTGGTGGTTGGTGGTGGTAGTCGTGGTTATTCGTATCTTGAATAGCAGAGACAGGAAGGAGTATGGAGTAAGTGTGTTAGATCGCATCAACGATACTGCAGTTTTGTGAAGGTTGCGTTGGTGGGACATTACTTATATCGCTGGCCATCACCTGTGCATCGCCTTGTCGATAATTAACATAATGATAACGATGGAAGAATGAAACAAGGGTTTGAGACCACGAATAAGTATGGTGGTTTCCGCGGCTGCCTTATTTGGCGAAGGTGGAGAGGAAGGATGTCTTTATATACTGACGACTGACTACACTGTACATTTGCAGTGTTGCGTCAGTCCGTCAGTCAGTCCACGTCACGGCGTCAGGGTGTTCCGTACGTAGCACTGTGGTTGAGGTGGTGTTGGTGGTGATTGCTGACATCAACATTGGCCAGACTGTCCAACCCATGTGACGCTATTCTGCTTTTATTTGAATAGATACTTTACATGATTTCGTATCTGGTAAAATACAGTTGAGTTGCTTCAGTTGAATCCTACTTGTACCTAACAATAATGCATTTCTGACTACGCACAAAATAGGTATCAAAACAACCCGGCAAATTTTCTTTCTCATTCATATGCTTCCCTTGTCATTTGGTGCGGCTAGCTGTGCCTCGTCATACTCAGCAAAAATATAAGTTGTTAAGTGGTTAAAGGGATATAATAAAGGAGATGTAGGAAAAGTTCTTACGGCTAGTAATCACAGAAAGAAGTAACGGATTCAAACTGGAAATGCAATTTAAAAAAAGAAATAGGGAAAAACTTGTTCACAAATAGGGTGGTAATTGATTGGAATGGACTCAGTCGTCAGGTAGTTAGTGCGGAGTCATTAATGAGCTTAAAAGGAGGCTAGACAATTCATGGATGGGGATGAAAGGTGTATGTACTAGGTCAGTGGTTCTTAACCTCGGTTCGACCGAACCCCAGGGGTTCGGTGAGCCAGTCTCAGGGGTTCAACGGAGGCCCTCCGAAACACATTGCAATTTTATTATTATTATAATGCCGGAATATTCACCAGAGTAAATAATATGCAAAATATCAACAAATTCAAGCAGTGTGGTGGATGGAGGGAGAGCTATTTTGTGTGTGTGTGTGTGCGTGTGCGTGGGTTTGTGTGTGTGTGTGTGTGTGTTCGCCCGCCTCTCTCCCTTCCGAGCAGTGGCGTATATAGGGGGGGTCACTCGGCCATGGCCCCTTCTTTTTGTCCCAAAGGGACAAAAATGTTTTGCCATAAATATTAAATTAGTGCAATATATCCCTTCTGAGGCCTCACAATGCCCCTAAAAATGCTTGATTTTCAAAAGATGTCCCCCTCCTCAGACCCCCAGCTGTAGAGGCTCGCTTCGCTGACCCCCCCCCCCCCCCCCCCCCTTCAAAATAATCCTGGATTCACCCTGTGCACCTCTTTCCGAGGACCTAAATACGTCACTGCTGCGAGTCCTCCTTCCTTCTTATTATCCTAATATACTCTTGGATTTTGAGGTAATTTCTTCAATTTTGTATCAATTAAAACGGAATTTATTATTATTATTCAAATATACTCTCAATTTTTTTTTTCTTCTTCTTCTTCCATATTTGAGGGGCTCGGCTAGTGTGCAGAAGTTTTGGTTAGGGTTCGGCGCCTCTGAAAGGTTAAGAACCACTGTACTAGGTAGTGTTAAGTAACAGGAACTACCTCGTGTAGGTCTCACGACTTCTTGTAGCTTCCTTATTTTCTTGTTCTTTAATATGCGCCCTGGTTTGCATAGGATCCCCCCCACCTCTTCTCGTCTGTAGTAGGGTGGCCAGCTCCTCTCTCCACTGTTCTAACCTTAATTAACCCCTTGAGGCCCAGAACGTAATTTCCATTGTAATTTGGCTACCATTAAACGATTTTTAGTGAATATAACCAAAATTTTATAGATATGACCTGTTTAGTATCCTTGTCCACTAGCTAATTTGGTATATTTAGTTACTTTTCGTAATTTTATGGCTCGACAACAAATGATTTTTTAATGAAAAATCGAATACGAGGGTACCCATCAATAAGGGGTGTTAACATCAAGTTCATCCCTATATTTTTCTTGTTAACATCGTTTTTCTCATCGAGGACACCCCAAGGAACAAAAAAATACCAACCAAGTAGAGTACTGGGGAGGGTGCATGGGGACCCCCGGTAGCCCGCGGTCTATAAGGCCGGCCTCCCGCTGCCCCGGTTGTGTCAAATGGTTCGTTGTGTCCCCGGTTCGCTGTCACCTCTTTGCCGGAATGAAGTTGTCAGGGCTTGTTGCTCGCTCGCACACGTGGTCGAGGCGTCCTTCTCTGCCTTGTGCATTCCGTTTTGGGAACTGGGCGGCATCTGCACCCACTCACAGGGGACAGTACCCAAGCAGGTTAAATATTTCTTCAGATATATTCAATAAGTTTTCATAATGTTTTGTTTACTTTTGTAGGAAGAGAAAAAACTAGAGTTAAATGCGTGAATATGTCCAGGATTCCAATCCGGTATTTTCAAGTATTCTTCGACTTTTGTAATCTCGCAGGTGCTGTTGAAGCGGCTCTCATATAACACCTGAGCATTTGTTTAGCACCGCTTTCACTTTACATCCCGCAGCCACACTCGCTAGTATCATTCTGCAACCACACCTGCCGAAGACATTCTCCAAGCACACGCAACCAGTATCTCCCACCCTTGCTTGGGCCTGGAGTGGTCTGCTCAGGCTGCAGCATTCCTCTCACACCTACGTTTGTTTCTTGCTACATTTGAGAAAACACGGACGGTAATTTCATCCTTTCGTTGCCCCCTCTTCCCCTCCCACGGTGCGTCGGGCCTCTGTTTGGACACACTCGCCCTGTTTATCAGCTCGGCAGTGTTTGCCTTGCCACTCAGGCGACAGCGCTGCTCCGCCGGGAAGAAAAATATTCTGTGTTGGCGGTGCTAATGGTTCTTCTCCTTACTTAAGAATGTGTACCAGGCTCGCATTTTCAAGGGCTTGGGGAGAGAGGGAGTGTTTAGTGTATTTAAGTGTCTTAATTTCCTTGAGCGTGTGCACCTACATGTGTTCACCCTATCACAGACCACAACTCTCAGGAGGCAAACTTGACAAATGCACATCAAAATTGCTCCAATTAAACTTGCCATATTTTGCTTTTGATATCCACATTTTCCATTTTTTCTTTTTAGATTTGGCCATGTGAAACAAAAAAACTCATCCGATGAAATTTCTCACAAGTAATAATGCAGTTGAATTGTTTCTTTGACTTTTTTTCTTCGTCCTCCTTGTCCGCCTTTCCCTCGTGCCCTGCAAGGCTTAGAAATATCACATGCAAACTAGGCCTGTGTGCCTCCCTAATGCGTTGTGCGTGTCTTCGGTGCGCCCTAATGCTGTTTGTGCCTTGGTCTTCTCTTAACGCTAACATTGCTTTGCCTCCTTGTGAAAATCCACTTGTGATTTTGTGTTTGTCTTATTCGGACCAAAGCAACAAACAGCCCTTGTGTGAGACTTGATCATTTTATTTCTGTTTATCATCAATCATGTGCATCTGGTAATTTGTAAGTGTAAAGTTTATAATTGAAAGCTGATCAGAAATATTTCTTGCTTTCATATGCAGTCTTATTACGCTTTTCCTTATGGGGCAAGTCAACATTCTCTCTCTCTCTCTCTCTCTCTCTCTCTCTCTCTCTCTCTCTCTCTCTCTCTCTCTCTCTCTCTCTCTCTCTCTCTCTCTCTCTCTCTCTCTCTCTCTCTCTCTCTCTCTCTCCTGTGTGTGTGCGTGTGTGCGTGCGCGCCCGCGTATGTGTCCGCATGCGTGAGTGCGTGTTCGTGCGGTTGTGCACGTTTGCTTGTAAATTGATTGATGTGTAAGAGTAGATAGATATATAAATATATTTATAGATAGATAGACATAAACAACACTGAGCCCATCTTATCGGAATCTTGGTCCTGGTATTGGTGTGGGTTGAATCAGGGCAAGTGTGGGTCTGGATCCCTGTGTGGGTCGTGGCCCCGGGCAGGGGTTGTCAGGCTCCTGGTGGAGGTGGACGTGTGGGTCTTGATGTGGACGCACTGGGAGAAAGTTTTGTTAAAAAAAAGTCACTTTAATTGATGCGTCCCAGTCATCAGTTTGACACTTAATTCTGCTCGCCTGCTTATCATCCTTAGTACAATTTTTTTTTTCCAGGAAAATTTGGTGTCATTTCTATTTACCTCAAAGTCTACCTGCAAATCTTGCAATCATCTGTCGGAAGCACATCGATCAACCAGATTTGTCTTTTTTTGTATATAGTTCATCATTTATGCAAGTTACTGCTTCAGCCGATTAGTCAGTGAAGCAGTTAGATGACCGGTCAGTCAGTGAATGAGTTGCAGTAGCCAGCCACCACCTCACAAGCCTGTCAGTTCCCCTGTCAGTCCGGCCGGTCCATCAGTCAGGCCGATGAATCATGATAGCAGTCGGGTCAGGGCGCTGCGGTCGGACACGCACGAAATTATTCCCTCTGTCATAAAGTCAGTCAGATATGCAATGGATTAATCTGCGATCCGGCTAAGCGACCAGTCAGCCAGTTAGTGAGTCAGGTTTTGTCAGGCCCAAACAGAGCGTGTTGTGCTTAGGGCCGAGTGTTTGAGTCTCGGGCCGCCGTTTGGGAAAGTCTGGGCAGGTGTTGGCAGTCATAACAAAAGGACTTAGGTATCAGTTTCGGCCACGCCCCCGCTCGGCCTTCCCTGCTGCTTGTTGCTCTTCCCCTCCGCCCTCTCTCCACTCTCTCTTCCCTTCCTCACTTTTCATCTTCCTTTTCCCAAATATTCGTTTCTCACTTGCCATTCCATCCAGCATGTTTCCTATACCTTTCCTTTCCTTCCTCTATCTCCTCTTTCAGTTCATCCTCAGTCTCATCCTTTCCCTTGCCTCCACCTCCTCTCCTTCCCGCACCCTCCACAGTCCCTTCCCTTCCCTTCGTTCGTCGCGCACCACTGACCAGCCTGGCTCCTCTATGCTGGCCAACTCAACTTTTATCTCCGTCGTTGTGGCGCTTTGGTTGCCTCTCTAGGTGGAGGCTTTAAGGGTGGAAATAGACGTTTTAGTTGCTCGAGTCTGCGCCGTGTATATTCAGGGCTGGAAGAGAGCCGAGTGTTGAAGGAAAAAAATATATGCCTTGTTAAGAGTCAGTGGCTGGAGTGTTATAGTTGTTGTGTTTGGTGTTGTGGCTTTATGGTCAATAACTACTATCACTACTATATGTATACTACTACTACTACTGCCACCACTTCTACTGCTTCTACTAATATTGCTGCTGCTGCTACTACTACTACTACTGCTACTACTACTACTACTACTACTACTACTACTACTACTACTACTACTACTACTACTACTACTACTACTACTACTACTACTACTACTACTACCACCACTTCTATTGCTTCTACTACTATTGCTGCTGCTGCTGCTACTACTACTACTACTACTACTTCTACTACTACTACTACTACTACTACTACTACTACTACTACTACTACTACTACTACTGCTTCTACTACTATTGCTGCTGCTGCTACTACTACTACTACTACTACTACTACTACTACTACTTCTGCTGCTTCTACTGCTATTGCTGCTGCTGCTGCTACTACTACTACTACTACTACTACTACTACTACTACTGCTTCTACTGCTATTGCTGCTGCTGCTCTACTACTACTACTACTACTACTACTACTACTACTACTACTACTACTACTACTACTACTACTACTACTACTACTACTTCTCTTCCAACAACTACATCTGGTCTTACTACTACTACTACTACTACTTTCTACTCCTACTGCAACTTCAGTTTTTTTTGGTTGATGTTGCTGTTGCTGTTGTTGCTGTTGTTTCTGCCGCCACTGGTGTTCCTGCTGCTGCTGTTGGTGATGGGGGTGTTGCTGATAGCAGTGATGATAGAAATAATAATATTATTGTTATTATCTTTATAAATTTTATTGTTATTGGTATTTGTATTATTATAATAATAATAATTATTATTGTTATTACATTTTATTTTAATAATAAATAATAAGTATTGTTATGTTTGTTATTATTTTTTTTCTTGTCATCATCCTCAGTCTTATAATAATAATAATAATAATAATAATTTTATTCTCGCCCGAAGGCATACATACAAAAAACAAAGCGATAAGAACAGGCCAAAGAGTAAACTAAAGTACTAGAGCAAAAACAAAAACAGGAACAAAGTACAGGCACATTAGGGGACATAGTATCAAAGTACATAGAAAAGCATACATGGACACCTGTGCTACCCCACATTCTGCACAAACAGCAGACCCAGCCACTGCTGTTGTATAGGTCCACATACATAGGCCGAGCTCTGCCTGACAGAGGTGATGATGGAGTTCGTAGAGAGCTCCACCCTACTCCTTAAACTGAACACGGAGTGTCGACGGATCACATCCAGATTGTTCACCCCGTTCATAGCGAAAGCCAGGGATGAGCTGCACCACCTGGGCAGCCCCAGAAGCCTCTTAAGAATGTCATTGTGACAGACCTTAAGGCGGTTCATAATGGCCACCTTGTACCGCGACCACAGCGAGTTGCAGTATATAGAGTAGCAGTGACTCCTGAATAACTCCATCTTCACCTCTCTGCTACAGTAGGAGAATTTCCTCTGTAGAGTATTTCCCACAACAAGAAGCTTGGTGGTCTGCTTGATGATATCATCATCATCAGTCATGTCGTGGGATATAACATGGCCTAGGTATGCGAATCTATCCACAAAAGTGAGGGCAGACCCACCGAGCCATGCTGTATTCAGGTAATTCACCTGAGCGCGTGCCGGTGATACTACCATGTACTCTGTCTTAGTGGTATTGTAGACAATGTCATGCTTGGCAGCATACACCTGACACACATTGATAAGGTCCTGCAACGCATCCGCAGTGGGTGCGAGCAGTACCATATCATCAGCATAGCACAGTGAGTTGATGCACCCATCATGTATGTGGCAGCCGATACCTGTATCACGAAGGTTGGCACTGAGATCATCCGTGTACACATTGTACAGGTAGGGGGATAAAATCCCCCCCTGCCGAATACC
>JACEEZ010023301.1:152500-175000 GCA_016584305.1 Chionoecetes opilio
CATATTAATAAATACCTTTTTATTTAAACAACAAATTAAACAAAAACCCTTCCTTAAGCAGCGATATGAACCTGGAAGCTGTTGTGGCATCTCCCCAGCAGTCCTCTCAGCCCTCAGCCCCTCCTTCCTTCCTTCCTTCCTCTGGACGCGGACACGGCACAGAGGGACGGAGACAAGCGTGGGAGTCGACTGGGGCATCCGTCACGCTGCCCCTCGTGATCCCCGCTTCCTCCCCCAGCCGTGACCTGCCGTTTTGGTAATTTTGCTTGATATGTCTTGTAGGCCTTATCGCGCCAGCTGAGTCACGGCCTTCTGTATATAGAAGGCCGTGGCTGAGTCCTCCACGCCTGCCCTGTGCGACGTGCTAACGCATGCAGTCGTGGGTAGATTGTGTCGCGGGGGATGTATCAAGGACTGTCTTGGATTTATCACCTTGACTGTGCGAAATATGGCGATAAGTTTGGGGCATCCTCTTTGTTGGTGGTGGTGGTGGTAGTCGTGGTTATTCGTATCTTGAATAGCAGAGACAGGAAGGAGTATGGAGTAAGTGTGTTAGATCGCATCAACGATACTGCAGTTTTGTGAAGGTTGCGTTGGTGGTGACATTACTTATATCGCTGGCCATCACCTGTGCATCGCCTTGTCGATAATTAACATAATGATAACGATGGAAGAATGAAACAAGGGTTTTGAGACCACGAATAAGTATGGTGGTTACCGCGGCTGCCTTATTTGGCGAAGGTGGAGAGGAAGGATGTCTTTATACTACTGACGACTGACTACACTGTACATTTGCAGTGTTGCGTCAGTCCGTCAGTCAGTCCACGTCACGGCGTCAGGGTGTTCCGTACGTAGCACTGTGGTTGAGGTGGTGTTGGTGGTGATTGCTGACATCACATTGGCCAGACTGTCCACCCATGTGACGCTATTCTGCTTTTATTTGAATAGATACTTTACATGATTTCGTATCTGGTAAAATACAGTTGAGTTGCTTCAGTTGAATCCTACTTGTACCTAACAATAATGCATTTCTGACTACGCACAAAATAGGTATCAAACAACCCGGCAAATTTTCTTTCTCATTCATATGCTTCCCTTGTCATTTGGTGCGGCTAGCTGTGCCTCGTCATACTCAGCAAAAATATAAGTTGTTAAGTGGTTAAAGGGATATAATAAAGGAGATGTAGGAAAAGTTCTTACGGCTAGTAATCACCAGAAAGAAGTAACGGATTCAAACTGGAAATGCAATTTAAAAAAGAAATAGGGAAAAACTTGTTCACAAATAGGGTGGTAATTGATTGGAATGGACTCAGTCGTCAGGTAGTTAGTGCGGAGTCATTAATGAGCTTTAAAAGGAGGCTAGACAATTTCATGGATGGGGATGAAAGGTGTATGTACTAGGTCAGTGGTTCTTAACCTCGGTTCGACCGAACCCCAGGGGTTCGGTGAGCCAGTCTCAGGGGTTCAACGGAGGCCCTCCGAAACACATTGCAATTTTATTATTATTATAATGCCGGAATATTCACCAGAGTAAATAATATGCAAAATTATCACAAATTCAAGCAGTGTGGTGGATGGAGGGAGAGCTATTTGTGTGTGTGTGTGTGCGTGTGCGTGTTTGTGTGTGTGTGTGTGTGTGTTCGCCCGCCTCTCTCCCTTCCGAGCAGTGGCGTATATAGGGGGGGGTCACTCGGCCATGGCCCCTTCTTTTGTCCCAAAGGGACAAAAATTGTTTTGCCATTAAATATTAAATTAGTGCAATATATCCCTTCTGAGGCCTCACAATGCCCCTAAAAATGCTTGATTTTCAAAAGATGTCCCCCTCCTCAGACCCCTCAGCTGTAGAGGCTCGCTTCGCTGACCCCCCCCCCCCCCCCCCCCCCCCTTCAAAATAATCCTGGATTCACCCTGTGCACCTCTTTTCCGAGGACCTAAATACGTCACTGCTGCCGAGTCCTTCCTTCCTTCTTATTATCCTAATATACTCTTGGATTTTGAGGCTAATTTTCTTCAATTTTTGTATCAATTAAAACGGAATTTATTATTATTATTCAAATATACTCTCAATTTTTTTTTTTCTTCTTCTTCTTCCCATATTTGAGGGGCTCGGCTAGTGTGCAGAAGTTTTGGTTAGGGTTCGGCGCCTCTGAAAAGGTTAAGAACCACTGTACTAGGTAGTGTTAAGTAACAGGAACTACCTCGTGTAGGTCTCACGACTTCTTGTAGCTTCCTTATTTTCTTGTTCTTTAATATGCGCCCTGGTTTGCATAGGATCCCCCCCACCTCTTCTCGTCTGTAGTAGGGTGGCCAGCTCCTCTCTCCACTGTTCTAACCTTAATTAACCCCTTGAGGCCCAGAACGTAATTTCCATTGTAATTTGGCTACCATTAAACGATTTTTAGTGAATATAACCAAAATTTTATAGATATGACCTGTTTAGTATCCTTGTCCACTAGCTAATTTGGTATATTTAGTTACTTTTCGTAATTTTATGGCTCGACAACAAATGATTTTTTAATGAAAAATCGAATACGAGGGTACCCATCAATAAGGGGTGTTAACATCAAGTTCATCCCTATATTTTTCTTGTTAACATCGTTTTTCTCATCGAGGACACCCCAAGGAACAAAAAAATACCAACCAAGTAGAGTACTGGGAGGGTGCATGGGGACCCCCGGTAGCCCGCGGTCTATAAGGCCGGCCTCCCGCTGCCCCGGTTGTGTCAAATGGTTTCGTTGTGCCCCCGGGTTTCGCTGTCACCTCTTGCCGGATGAAGTTGTCAGGGCTTGTTGCTCGCTCGCACACGTGGTCGAGGCGTCCTTCTCTGCCTTGTGCATTCCGTTTTGGGAACTGGGCGGCATCTGCACCCACTCACAGGGGACAGTACCCAAGCAGGTTAAATATTTCTTCAGATATATTCAATAAGTTTTCATAATGTTTTGTTTACTTTTGTAGGAAGAGAAAAACTAGAGTTAAATGCGTGAATATGTCCAGGATTCCAATCCGGTATTTTCAAGTATTCTTCGACTTTTGTAATCTCGCAGGTGCTGTTGAAGCGGCTCTCATATAACACCTGAGCATTTGTTTAGCACCGCTTTCACTTTACATCCCGCAGCCACACTCGCTAGTATCATTCTGCAACCACACCTGCCGAAGACATTCTCCAAGCACACGCAACCAGTATCTCCCACCCTTGCTTGGGCCTGGAGTGGTCTGCTCAGGCTGCAGCATTCCTCTCACACCTACGTTTGTTTCTTGCTACATTTGAGAAAACACGGACGGTAATTTCACCCTTTCGTTGCCCCCTCTTCCCCTCCCACGGTGCGTCGGCCTCTGTTTGGACACACTCGCCCTGTTTATCAGCTCGGCAGTGTTGCCTTGCCACTCAGGCGACAGCGCTGGCTCCGCCGGGAAGAAAAATATTCTGTGTTGGCGGTGCTAATGGTTCTTCTCCTTACTTAAGAATGTGTACCAGGCTCGCATTTTTCAAGGGCTTGGGGAGAGAGGGAGTGTTTAGTGTATTTAAGTGTCTTAATTTCCTTGAGCGTGTGCACCTACATGTGTTCACCCTATCACAGACCACAACTCTCAGGAGGCAAACTTGACAAATGCACATCAAAATTGCTCCAATTAAACTTGCCATATTTTGCTTTTGATATCCACATTTTCCATTTTTTCTTTTTAGATTTGGCCATGTGAAACAAAAAAACTCATCCGATGAAATTTCTCACAAGTAATAATGCAGTTGAATTGTTTCTTTGGATTTTTTTTTCTTCGTCCTCCTTGTCCGCCTTTCCCCTCGTGCCCTGCAAGGCCTTAGAAATATCACATGCAAACTAGCCTGTGTGCCTCCCTAATGCGTTGTGCGTGTCTTCGGTGCGCCCTAATGCTGTTTGTGCCTTGGTCTTCTCTTAACGCTAACATTGCTTTGCCTCCTTGTGAAAATCCACTTGTGATTTTTGTGTTTGTCTTATTCGGACCAAAGCAACAAACAGCCCTTGTGTGAGACTTGATCATTTTATTTCTGTTTATCATCAATCATGTGCATCTGGTAATTTGTAAGTGTAAAGTTTATAATTGAAAGCTGATCAGAAATATTTCTTGCTTTCATATGCAGTCTTATTACGCTTTTCCTTATGGGCAAGTCAACATTCTCTCCTCTCTCTCTCTCTCTTCCTCCTCTCTCTTCTCTCTCTCTCTCTCTCTCTCTCTCCTCCTCTCTCTCCCTCTCTCTCTCTCTCTCTCTCTCTCTCTCTCTCTCTCTCTCCTGTGTGTGTGCGTGTGTGCGGGGCGCGCCCGCGTATGTGTCCGCATGCGTGAGTGCGTGTTCGTGCGGTTGGGGCACGTTTGCTTGTAAATTGATTGATGTGTAAGAGTAGATAGATATATAAATAATTTTATAGATAGATAGACATAAACAACACTGAGCCCATCTTATCGGAATCTTGGTCCTGGTATTGGTGTGGGTTGAATCAGGGCAAGTGTGGGTCTGGATCCCTGTGTGGGTCGTGGCCCCGGGCAGGGTTGTCAGGCTCCTGGTGGGGGTGGACGTGTGGGTCTTGATGTGGACCCCACTGGAAAAATTTTTTGTTAAAAAAAAGTCACTTTAATTGATGCGTCCCAGTCATCAGTTTGACACTTAATTCTGCTGGGCCTGCTTATCATCCTTAGTAACAATTTTTTTTTTCCAGGAAAATTTGGTGCCCATTTCTATTTACCTCAAAGTCTACCTGCAAATCTTGCGATCATCTGTCGGAAGCACATCGATCAACCAGATTTGTCTTTTTTTGTATATAGTTCATCATTTATGCAAGTTACTGCTTCAGCCGATTAGTCAGTGAAGCAGTTAGATGACCGGTCAGTCAGTGAATGAGTTGCAGTAGCCAGCCACCACCTCACAAGCCTGTCAGTTCCCCTGTCAGTCCGGCCGGTCCATCAGTCAGGCCGATGAATCATGATAGAAAGTCGGGTCAGGGCGCTGCGGTCGGACACGCACGAAATTATTCCCTCTGTCATAAAGTCAGTCAGAATGCAATGGATTAATCTGCGATCCGGCTAAGCGACCAGTCAGCCAGTTAGTGAGTCAGGTTTTGTCAGGCCCAAACAGAGCGTGTTGTGCTTAGGGCCGAGTGTTTGAGTCTCGGGCCGCCGTTTGGGAAAGTCTGGGCAGGTGTTGGCAGTCATAACAAAAGGACTTAGGTATCAGTTTCGGCCACGCCCCCGCTCGGCCTTCCCTGCTGCTTGTTGCTCTTCCCCTCCGCCCTCTCTCCACTCTCTCTTCCCTTCCTCACTTTTCATCTTCCTTTCCCAAATATTCGTTTCTCACTTGCCATTCCATCCAGCATGTTTCCTATACCTTTCCTTTCCTTCCTCTATCTCCTCTTTCAGTTCATCCTCAGTCTCATCCTTTCCCTTGCCTCCACCTCCTCTCCTTCCCGCACCCTCCACAGTCCCTTCCCTTCCCTTCGTTCGTCGCGCACCACTGACCAGCCTGGCTCCTCTATGCTGGCCAACTCAACTTTTATCTCCGTCGTTGTGGCGCTTTGGTTGCCTCTCTAGGTGGAGGCTTTAAGGGTGGAAATAGACGTTTTAGTTGCTCGAGTCTGCGCCGTGTATATTCAGGGCTGGAAGAGAGCCGAGTGTTGAAGGAAAAAAATATATGCCTTGTTAAGAGTCAGTGGCTGGAGTGTTATAGTTGTTGTGTTTGGTGTTGTGGCTTTATGGTCAATAACTACTATCACTACTATATGTATACTACTACTACTACTGCCACCACTTCTACTGCTTCTACTAATATTGCTGCTGCTGCTACTACTACTACTACTGCTACTACTACTACTACTACTACTACTACTACTACTACTACTACTACTACTACTACTACTACTACTACTACTACTACTACTACTACTACTACTACCACCACTTCTATTGCTTCTACTACTATTGCTGCTGCTGCTGCTACTACTACTACTACTACTACTTCTACTTACTACTACTACTACTACTACACTACTACTACTACTACACTACTACTACTGCTTCTACTACTATTGCTGCTGCTGCTACTACTACTCTACTACTACTACTACTACTACTACTACTTCTGCTGCTTCTACTGCTATTGCTGCTGCTGCTGCTACTACTACTACTACTACTACTACTACCCACTACTGCTTCTACTGCTATTGCTGCTGCTGCTATCTACTACTACTACTACTACTACTACTACTACTACTACTACTACTACTACTACTACTACTACTACTACTACTACTTTTTCTTCCAACAACTACATCTGGTCTTACTACTACTAACTACTACTACTTTCTACTCCTACTGCAACTTCAGTTTTTTTTGGTTGATGTTGCTGTTTTCTGTTGTTTGCTGTTGTTTCTGCCGCCACTGGTGTTCCTGCTGCTGCTGTTGGTGATGGGGGTGTTTTCTGATAGCAGTGATGATAGAAATAATAATATTATTGTTATTATCTTTATAAATTTTTATTGTTATTGGGATTTGTATTATTATAATAATAATAATTATTATTGTTATTACATTTTTTTTTTAATAATAAATAATAAGTATTGTTATGTTTGTTATTATTTTTTTTCTTGTCATCATCCTCAGTCTTATAATAATAATAATAATAATAATAATAATAATAATAATAATAATAATTTTTATTCTCGCCCGAAGGCATACATACAAAAAACAAAGCGATAAGAACAGGCCAAAGAGTAAACTAAAGTACTAGAGCAAAACAAAAACAGGAACAAAGTAACAGGCACATTAGGGACATAGTATCAAAGTACATAGAAAAGCATACATGGACACCTGTGCTACCCCACATTCTGCACAAACAGCAGACCCAGCCACTGCTGTTGTATAGGTCCACATACATAGGCCGAGCTCTGCCTGACAGAGGTGATGATGGAGTTCGTAGAGAGCTCCACCCTACTCCTTAAACTGAACACGGAGTGTCGACGGATCACATCCAGATTGTTCACCCCGTTCATAGCGAAAGCCAGGGATGAGCTGCACCACCTGGGCAGCCCAGAAGCCTCTTAAGAATGTCATTGTGACAGACCTTAAGGCGGTTCATAATGGCCACCTTGTACCGCGACCACAGCGAGTTGCAGTATATAGAGTAGCAGTGACTCCTGAATAACTCCATCTTCACCTCTCTGCTACAGTAGGAGAATTTCCTCTGTAGAGTATTTCCCACAACAAGAAGCTTGTGGTCTGCTTGATGATATCATCATCATCAGTCATGTCGTGGGATATAACATGGCCTAGGTATGCGAATCTATCCACAAAAGTGAGGGCAGACCCACCGAGCCATGCTGTATTCAGGTAATTCACCTGAGCGCGTGCCGGTGATACTACCATGTACTCTGTCTTAGTGGTATTGTAGACAATGTCATGCTTGGCAGCATACACCTGACACACATTGATCAGGTCCTGCAACGCATCCGCAAGTGGGTTGCGAGCAGTACCATATCATCAGCATAGCTCAGTGAAGGTGATGCACCCATCATGTAGGTAGGCAGCCGATACCTGTATCACGAAAGCGTTAGGCCACTGAATCATCCGTGTACACATTGTATCATGTAGTGGGATAAAATCCCCCCTGCCGAATAACCCTTGGCAGTACTAAGGACAGCGAGAAGGAATTTACCCCACTTAACCAGTACATTTCCTGGGGATTGTACACAGGAATACTTATGAAGGTCAACGTTTGAGACTGTTTTCACACAGTTACTTGTTTGTAACACGGTAACACGGACTGTTACGTACGTGGTTATGTTACGTGTTTACGATCAACATACTCTAAGGCACTTGAAGAAACTAGGAAAGATTGTCTTTATTAGAGTTGTTATTACGACGTGCGCGCATTGAAACAAAAATTCAGATCTATTCATGATCATTTATTCATTTAAATTGATCAATCTTTATGAATTAATTTTTCTTTGTTTTGTTTTTATATTTTTGTTGATTTAGACTTTAGATGGCTCATTTTATTTGTTGTTTACTCTATCTAGATGTATCTATTTATATTTGTTTTATGTGTGCTGTGTTATTTTACGAGTGGTCTTGATCACACGCTGGACTTGTATTTTAACAGCCATTAATCAGCCTCCCATAGGAAGCTTTGATCTCCTATGACAGACCTTTGGCTAAGGGCGTGACACACACAACACACACATCCATCCGGGTTTTCTCAGAGGGACAGTATCTAACCTGGTTGCTTTTGTCATGAAAAGTCCTTTATGACTTGACGTGTTTTCGAAACCTCCTGCTAGGATTGCAGGCGAAGATATTAAGCTACTAGGGGCTTGCGGGAAGTTTAAATTGAGTGTGTTGTCATTCACGGCCACAGTCTTTGCCAGGCGAGCTGACGTCCCGATCGCCCAAGCCAGAAAGAGTCTGGAGCTCATTTAGTAACCTATTTTTTGGGTTAAGCTGGAAGGAATCTCACACCATACAAACCCGCCCCCTCCTCAAGGGGGACTGTAACCATCCGCATTTGTCGTTTTAAATCCCTTGAGCGAGCGATAATTTAACGCTCTAAAACCCCCAAACAGAATTGGCACAGACATTCTCGGAGTACTGACCCAAGTGGCAGCGTGTGTTTGTGTGTGATTGTGTTATTCACAGCCATGGCCAGATGCGAGTCGGACGGTCTGCGATCGCCAGTTTCACGCCTCTCGAGCGAGCCATGGAGCTCATTATTACCAATCTTTTGGGTAATGCTAAGTACCTTCAAACCCGCCCCCGCCCCCCCTCAATCTATCTTTGCCCAAGAGAGAGAGTAATCGCCCGAATTTTTCAGTTACAAATCCTTGGGAGTAGTTAGGATTCTGAACCGGCTAACCATGCAGGAACAGAAAGCCGCGACCAATTTTCTTATCCCACGTTGACACCATCGTGGCGGTGTAAATGTATGTATGTTGTGTGTGCGTGCGTCGTGCGATGCGGTGCGGTGCGTGCGGTGCGTGCGTGTTGGTGCGCGTGTAGCGCGTGCGTTGCGTGGGCGTGCGTGCGTTATTCCCAAACCCATTGGTCTTGTCCCACAATTGCGAGTTGGCTCGCGAATCAGAGCCAGTTTTCACCCTTCTCAGTGCCGACTTGGAGCTCATTATTACCGATCTTTGGTGGGCATGCTGGCACCAGGTCACACACAGACCACCATAAGGTGTTGGGACCCCCCAAGCCCCGAATTGGCTCAAGGGGTACAGTATAATCCGCCCGAATTTGTCAGTGAAAAATCCCCAGGGTCGCGAGGATTCGAACCGCCTACCCACAGATGTGTGTGTGTGTGGTGTGTGGTCTGTGTGTCTGTGGTCTGTGTGTGTGTGTGGTGTGTGGTGTGTGTGTGTGTTTTGTGTGTGTGTGGTGGGGTGTGTGTTGTGTGTGTGTGGTAGTGTGTGTTGTGTGATTTCACCTATGGCCTGATTATGTTGCTGGGGCACGCGATCACCGGCTGTTACCCTCAAAAACAGAAAAAGCTTTAAGCTCAGAGACCGACTCTTTGGTTGTGTGTGTGTGGGCGCGGTGCGCTCACCGGCTATGGATCCTTAATAAGTTAAAATTGGCTGATATTATATTTGGTTTCTTTTATTGAGAAAAAAGATAACTGAAAGAAACGAGAAGAAAAAAGAACTAAAAAATTGTTACTGAAGACACTATGACCAGATACGATAATATTCCAAGCGTGTCAATCTAGGTGAGTCTGCCACGCCACCGTTATGAGCTATGATATGGCAGCGCGGTCTTTCTTTAAAGTGATATATTTCATGTGCAAATTTGTTCAAAGAGTTTTTTTCCCCCATTTACAAACGTGCCTTTCCTCATCTTGTTGCTAGGTAGAAGCAAGACGGGAAGAGCTTTTGCAAAGTACCCGGCAAAGCCTAGTCTTTCTCACCGGGGAGTTACCAGACTGTAGTTGGCACTTGGCCCAGACCATTTGCCCGGCCGTCTAAGTCCGGAACCACGAAATGAAATGTTTCTGGAACACAACGTAACCTGAACTTAGAGATGTGGTAATCGCTCATCTGGAACCCCCTTACCACTGATTCGTGTAGTATTGAACCTGGTGCAGGGTGGCATCTTAGCACCGAGCACGCTGGGCTGTATTAGGTGGCCAATCAGCTTATCTCACCCACCGGGGAGCGCTAAGTGATGTCTCTCCTCGAACAGTGCAAGAATCCATCGGGATCATTGATCGCCGTCCACAGCCTGTGGTGAGGATAAACTGCAGAGGTTTCCTGGCGATGCCTCCCCTGGTCCCCGATTGAAATACCTCCCATATATATATATAACTAGCCGCAAAGCCGCCGCCCCCTCCGGGCCGGACTTTTTTGGCTAGCTCCTGCGGAGGCTATTGGTAGGCCTTCGTCCCACCCACTTGTTTGGTGGACCCTCGGCCCCACCAAACACGGACTCTCCAGCTAGCCCCTTTCTAACGTTTCCTGAAATCATGGATGTAGAAATTTTATGTCATTCACCCCCCCCATTCACTCACTCCATTACCCATCATCCCCCACCCATTCACTCAACACATTACGCTCACCCCCCAACCCATTCACTCACCCATTACCCATCACCAAACACCCCATTCACTCACCCATTACCATACACCCCCCACCTATTCCCTCACCCATCACCCATCACCCCCAACCCATCCCCCCCCCACCCATTCCTCACACCATCACCCCACACCCATTACCCATCCCCCACCCATCACTCACGCCATTATCTCCACCCTACAATCAAGGTTTTCCTCAATTCTCGCAGCCCAATTTTGTTTTCACAATTCTCGCTAATGGCTGCTAAAAAAAGCCCAACAAAGTGATTAGATCATCTCATAATTGGGCTTAAAACTTCCCCTGGTCGAACCTGGTTCCAAAAATGTGCATATGAGGTGATGTCGCCACAGGGGCGGAACCTATACCACACACACACACACACACAGACAGACGACAGACAGACAGGCATACACTTCGCTTATATTATTATTATATATATAGTATATATTAGATATATATATATATATTAGTGATAGACGAATGTCTATTTTCCCTATTCACGAATGCGACATGCGAATAGTTGGTTTTAAATATTCGCGAATTGCGATGCTAATTTGCGAATATTACATAATATTTCATGTAATATCCTATTTTTGATATCATACAGGTAATTTGAAATAATTTTGTATGTATTGTAAGAGTTCAGCATAAAATATGAATGTCTAAAGTAAATTCCATTCAATTTTCTATGCTTCCAGGTTGCGGGATGATGAACCCACCTTACACGATACTTACATGATAATATCTACTCTATCATGTAATTTATACATAATTCCTGTATACTTACTGAATAATTATATCATTGCACATTTTAAACCTTTGCAATGTCATTAGTGATAATCTCAAATACGTAATCCCAAACCACACTCATGTGACTGGACGCCATTACGACGCAGTAGGCCTGCTGCCACTACGTGTTCTCTTTCAAAGAAAAGTTAATTATGCTCTGGTGACGAGAGGCGCGCGTCTATGCTTTACTACTGAGTATGGTGCAAGAGGCAATGAAGTTTATTTATAACAGTGGACCTTGAGAGTAGCGCTGCCACTCTGTTGGAGGGTGGAGTTGGAGTAGTGTTCGAGGGACTATGCCGCCTAGCCTACCACTACGCCTCCTTACCCCATTCTTTTAACTACGCTCGTCTTAACACCTATTAATTATTTATATGTTGCTTTGTGTAATATTATGTTCACTTGTTTATTTTTTTTCTTAATTTTATAATTGTCTTGATTCGTGCAAAATATTCGCAAATTCGCAAGCAACTACAGTGGGAGTGCGAATGCGAATAGCAATATTGAAAAAAAACATGCGAATCCGAATATTCGGTCCATCACTAATATAATATAAATATATCCTATAATAGATACTCTCTCTCTCTCTCTCTCTCGCTCTCTCTCTCTCTCTCTCCCTCCTCTTCTCTTCTCTCTCTCTCTCTCTCATCTCAGTCTCTCTCTCTCTCTTTCTCTCTCTCTCTCTCTCTCTCTCTCTCTCTCCATCTCTCATCTCTCCTCTCATCTCTTCTCTCATCTCTCTCTCTCTTCTTCTCTCCTCTCTCTCTCTCCCTCTCTCCTCTCTCTCTCTCCTCTCTCTCTCTCTCTCCCTCTCCTCTCTCTCTCTCATCTCTCTCTCTCTCTCTCTCTCTCTCTCTCTCTTCTCGCTCTCTCTCTCTCCTCTCTCTCTCTCTCTCTCTCTCTCTCTCGTCTCTCTCTCTCTACTCTCTCTCTCTCCCTCTCGTCTCTCTCCTCTCTCTCTCTCTCTCTCTCTCTCCTCATCTCCTGCTCTCTCTCCTCATTCTCTCTCTCATCCTCTCTATATATATATATATAATCTTGTATATCTATATTATTAATAATATATTAATATATATATATTTCAATATATACGAGATATGACAACAAATATTTTTTCCCTCACTTCTGACTAAAGTATTTGAAATCGTAAAAAAAAATAGTAATCTAAAGATGTCTTTGGTGGTGTAATTGCGCAGGGTACGCTGATCCTGTCCCATTATGTATTAAGCCGGGGATGTAACTTTTGCGCCAGGGGAGCAGCTATAATGGCCAATGTGAGGAGTTGTAACCCCAGGCAAACTCTGCTATTTAGGCCATAAAATAGAGGCCTTGGCCGAAGAAAAATATTCTTTAAGATAACATGTAGAGGAGGTTCATTTCGGTACAAGGGGCTGTACACGTTATAAGTTAATGTACCAAGGTATTACGTGGTCAAATCCTTTCCGTATTTTTCGAAGTCTAATGAAACATATTAGGCACAGATAGACGCACATGCCTCAATATTACCTCAGGGGTGTGTGGAGAGTATGTCGCTGTGTTCTCATTTGTACCTGTAAGCAAAAACAGCAAACTCTTCAGCCCTCGCCAGTGTTTGCCCAGGCTTAACAGTGAAATGCAGCACATCTTCGCTTAAAGTGAAAATCTATCCTCTGTGTGTGTGTTTGTTGTGTGTGTGTGTGTGTGTGTGTTCATCTAGTTGGTATTTCATGCTAGTTTGTATTTACAGGGCCTGAGGCAACGCTCGTTGGTACCGTCTCCATATCAACATTTATTTTTATCATTCATCCTTAGTGCTTAGTGTGGCCGAAGCCACCAACCCCGGGATGGGGGTCACAAAACACCAGGCTACACCCCGTACCTATTCATGCTTGGGTGGACAGGGGCTCGGGTTTTTTAAGAAGACCGCCCGTCTGTCTTCGCTTCGCCCGGGGATCGACACGGGACTTCTCGGTTGTGAGCCGATGCGTGCTATCCCTTACAACTACGAAGTTCCCCTAAAGGTGATGTTTTGCATCTCTGGCCTTACCTCGACGGTTCACCTGGAGAGAGACCCCCGGTTCCCTCGCCCTTTGCTTTGTATCTTTCACATGTGGCGGCGTAGGTTTTTACACCTGTCGTTGGCCGAAGCCGGTTTGCCGAAACCGTTGGGGATCTTGGGACACCGCCGTGAGCGATGTCCCCTATAGCTTACCGCCGCATCAGGTTCCAGAGCATCACACCCCCGGGAGGCGGTACACAACAACCGCTAACACCCGGTACCCATTCGAAGTGCGGGTGGACAGGGGCTTGGTTTAAGGAGCTGCCCGTCTGTTCCTCCGCTCCCCCCGGGGATCAAACCCGGATCGTAGCTCGGTTGTGAAGCCCGAGCGTGCTAACCACTGCACTACGAAGTCCCGCGTGGTACCCGTGTGTGTGTGTGTTGTGTGTGTGTGTGTGTTTCCGGAAATCTCCTAGGCTATGAATTATTCTTTATTTTACTTGCATAGCAGCAATGGGAAATTGTGTGGAGTGCTTGAAATAGTGATGTTAGCATTTACTCATTCCAATTTCTTTATTATCTCTGTTGCTAGTATGTTTTTCTGTATGTTCATTCTCTGTAAAACTGTTTTACCCTCACTGGCAGATATTTTTGTTTTGGTGACCGATTGTAGAACTTTTTTCTTGATCATTGCGGAGAGTTTTCATTTGACTTCTATGGGAATATCCAAAGACTACTGTATACTATAAGAGTCATCTTTGGAATATCAAATATCAATACCTTAGGACTTTTATTTTTCTAACCATTTCCTTTATTGTTAGATTTAGAAGCCGTTCAATGTCCCTTGGGTTCCGTCCATAATATGTGAGATCTTCTCGCCATTAATGTCCATGCCCAGTAATTTTCTCCTGACTTTTGATATTTATTTGTGTGTTACCGTCATTGGCGATGGACTACTTGTTCAATGATTGGGCGGCTACAGGAAGACGCTGTAGTGCGCATTACTGATGATCATTATTTTCAAAAATGTTCATGCTTCACTACGCGGCTGACAAACAAACATAATATTAACAAGTAGAAATGCTTTCGGTAGCCCTACTGCTTCGTTTAGAACGCGGACACATTTTCTCCCAGGACACATTTCCTCTCTCACTGAGTCATCTTGGGCAGGGCATAGACCCACCTAGTATACCTGGACTGTTCACCAGCGACAATGTTTTGAATTGCGGGGCTGCATAGGGGCCTGCGTGGCGCCCGGCAAAGAATATAGAAAGTCCTATGGACAAAACACACACCACACACACACAACACCCCACAACACACCACACCCCACAAACCCCCACCCCCCCCCACACACACACACCACACACACACCCACACAGCACCAAAACCACACACACCCCCCCCCCCCCCCCCCCACCAACACACACCACACACACACACACACACACACACACACAACACACACACACACACACACACACACGACACCCAACACCACACACACACACACTAACACCCCACCACATCAACATCACCCCACAGGCAACACACACACACACACACACCATCACCGCACACTACAGAACACCCACACACCCACCACACACACCGATCCCGCTACACACACAACACCACACACACAACACCACACCACATCACACACACATCACACTATCGACAACACACACACCACCTACACACACGACGAATAGTGTCGACCACACAATCACACACCTACACACCACACACACATCAACACACACACTACACACACATTCCCACACACATCACTTATCACACATTCACGACATTTTTTCGTATTACATCCTGACAACACATTCACCCTCAGCACAATCTATGCTGACACATCACACACTTTCTTAACATTCGCAGATTCATTTGACACTATTGGGAATATCCAAAACACTACACATCAACGATACATCTTCGCACACACAAACATCACAACACTTGACTTTTATTTCACACCATTCCTATTGTAGATCAACATCATCACCTGTTCACACACTTGACACATCTCACATACATTATCCCAACATTTTCACACACTATTATATCTACGTACGTACACACGCATCATGACACTTGTCAGGATCGCACAAGACGCTTATCACATACTACGACACTATCAACACACACATCATCTCACCACTACACACAACACAACACAATACACACAACACCAACGCTTCGTACCCAACCACGTAAACCGACAAATCCCAGGCACACACTTTCCCCTCTACTAGCACTGACAAGACACTATACACTGACTACACCACAATTTTTCACGCAGGACTACACACAACAGGCGACAGCCACGCAACAGACATCAACACACACACACACAAAACACCAGGTACATCATCACACACTGAACCAATTTTTCAAATATACACACACACACACACACACACACACACACACACTACAAAATGCATTACCGACTACTAAATTCATGAACTTAAACTCACTTAACTTACCCATAAAACTTTGCACTACACTTTTACAGACGGTACAACAACACGACTATTACTTTCCAACACACATCACTACTACAATAAATTAAACCTACACACAGCTTAAACAAATCAAAAAAATACACACATTTCCAATTATGACGGTATTTATTACTAATTGTTCTAAACACATACACCATCAGATACACAACAACATCAGGTCACCCCCACACACACCACCACCCACACACACACCACACACACACACACCACACACACACACCCACACACACACACGACTACGACATAGTGCTAACACACCCACACCCCCAGTTCAAATGAACAGCCACTCTAATCAAGCCCGTGTGATCTAGTTTATTTTATACCTATATTATACCTTATATAAGCTAGAATAATGAGATTTCCTGCAAGCTGGCCCGTGGCGGCAGCACTGCTGTTATGGTGTGGTGGTGGTGGCTGGGCCGTGGATGTTGGGGAGAACATATTCAGGTCCCTCTGTAATGATGATGGTGGTGGTGATAGTGATGATAGTGGCTAGTGAGGAATATTTAATGAACGCACGCGTTATCGTATTTTAAGTCGCTTGTTATCATTGTTGTTGTTGTCATTGGTGATGGTGGTGGTAGTGTTACAATATAGGTGGTGATGCAGGCTATCAAAACGATGGTGAGATAGGTAATGAAAACAACAGAAGCCAAGGAGATGATTCAGTAATTGTGGTGGTTGTGGTGGCAGTAGTTCTGGGAATGGTGACTGGTGCTGCGCGGAAAGGGAGAGAGGGAGGGAGGGAGGGGTTGGGGAGCGGTGGATTTAGGGGGGAATGGAGCAGTAGTGGTTGTACACACGTTGTGGAGGTGATGATTGCAGTGCAGGTGACGAGGGTGGACCAGATTTATTGAGAAACTCGCATATGTGGAAGTGGTGTAGATAGGGATGATGAAGGGAGGTGCAGCTGCAATGATTATAGTGGGGATGAAATAATGACATCAGTGACAATGCAGTGAAAATGATGTCGAATGTGTTAGTGGTGGGACAGTGGTGTTAAGAGAGGAGGAAGAAGGATATATAGGGTGATGGAGGTATAGGGTTATATCATTTATATGATGGTGGTGGCGGAGGCGGTGGCGGAGCAATGAGAGTTTCGCTACCGTGTTTGTCAGGCCGCCAGGACCCTCTTGTATTGTGGGGAAGTAATGGTCCAGAACGGCGCTCTTGGCTTGGAGGAGAAAGAGGAAGAAGTAGAGAACAGTGAAGAGGAGGAAGAAGAAAAATAATAGTTATGATGATAAGAATAAGAATAAAAAGAAGAAAAAGAGAAGGGAAAAGAGAGAGAGTGAGGGGGAATTGTGGATATTCATCTTGATATGCAAAGTGAAAGGTATATATGAAGGGAGGGTGAAATTGAGAACTCTGTTAGTGCTTGAGAGAGAGAGAGAGAGAGAGAGAGAGAGAGAGAGAGAGAGAGAGAGAGAGAGAGAGAGAGAGAGAGAGAGAGAGAGAGAGAGAGAGAGAGAGAGATATGGGGGTTAGACACGCTGAATGACTGACATACGTACATACAGACATACAGACACATACACAAAGACGAAATGAAATGAGACTAAGATAAATCTATTTCGATTCAGAGACACTGTTAGATCACACAACCGGCCGTATTAACAAACACAACAAAATAATATACGAGATCAAACGTAATTATTCAAACGAACTCACCAGCCTCACTACAACACGTAAATTCACCTCTCTAATGGCAACTTCATACAAATAGGGAGAGTGTTGGAAGAGATCAAGAAAGCGCAGTAATGGTAGTTTGTATCACACGCCCAACAGGAGCCCCAACATTACTTCACTAAGACCATGTAAAGCCTTTCTGCTGAGCCGATTACGCCGGACACCGGGGAACCCAGCCCGTATACAGTAGGTGGGTGGAGGGGCGGGGCGGTGGGCTGCGGGTGCCGAGCAAGGGATAAGAGGCGATGGGGATAGAGAGGGACAGAGGAACGGTCTGAAGGATTAGGAGAAGACTTTGTGGGTGCTACTATAGCGTACGGTCTACCGGGACATTTGCACTATAGCGTGCGGTCTACCGGGACATTTGCACTATAGCGTGCGGTCTACCGGGACATTTGCACTATAGCGTGCGGTCTACCGGGACATTTGCACTATAGCGTGCGGTCTACCGGGACATTTGCACTATAGCGTGCGGTCTACCGGGACATTTGCACTATAGAGTGCGGTCTACCGGGACATTTGCACTATAGCGTGCGGTCTACCGGGACATTTGCACTATAGCGTGCGGTCTACCGGGACATTTGCACTATAGAGTGCGGTCTACCGGGACATTTGCACTATAGCGTGCGGTCTACCGGAACATTTGCACTATAGCGTGCGGTCTACCGGGACATTTGCACTATAGCGTGCGGTCTACCGGGACATTTGCACTATAGCGTGCGGTCTACCGGGACATTTGCACTATAGCGTGCGGTCTACCGGGACATTTGCACTATAGCGTGCGGTCTACCGGGACATTTTACACTAGCGTGCGGTCTACATTTCTTACGCGCTATTTACACTCTACACTCTTACACTTCAGGCTGCAACTTACTATTGCTATATGGTATTGTCTATTATACAGTTAGAGTATTATAGAAAAACAAAACTTTAGTAAGTAATTTATTAAGCACAGGCCGATATTCCCCACCCTTGTCACTTTTTCTTCTTCTTGCATAACACAACCACATCGATGACAAGGCTCTGCTTCTTGTGGTGTGTCCAGAAGATTGCTTTCACGTAAAAACTTAACCGCTGTTTCTTCTGTCAAGATGACACTTCTGTAGAATTCTTTCAACAGCATTGTAGAGGGTGTCAGAAGAAGTGTCAGACTGATGTTTTCGGCTTGAATTTTAGGAGGATACTGAGACATTACTTCGTTGATTCCTATTTTACAAGGTTGAGTAGGGTCCCGGTACGCAGGTCAGGTCAGGTCAGGTGTGGATTTGTTTAGAATGCACATTAATGCTATGGAGTAGTCAGGTCTTAGAATGCACATTAATGCTATGGAGTAGTCAGGACAGGTCAGGTGTGGACTTGTTAGAATGCACATAAATGCTATGGAGTAGTCAGGACAGGTCAGGTGTGGACTTGTTAGAATGCACATTAATGCTATGGAGTAGTCAGGTCAGGTCAGGGTGTTGTTGTGGTACTTGGTTTGAAATGCACATTAATGCTATGGAGTAGTCAGGTCAGGTCAGGTGTGGACTTGTTAGAATGCACATTAATGCTATGGAGTAGTCAGGTCAGGTCAGGTGTGGACTTGTTAGAATGCACATTAATGCTATGGAGTAGTCAGTCTTAGAATGCACATTAATGCTATGGAGTAGTCAGGTCAGGTCAGGTGTGGACTTGTTAGATTGCAAATTAATGCTATGGAGTAGTCAGGTCAGGTCAGGTCAGGTGGGATCTTTGTAGACCGCACGTTAGGGGAGCCTAGACTGCAGGCCTCGATGTAGACCGCACGCTATAGTAGCACCGACTTTGTGTCTGTGGTGTGTGTGTTTGTTTGGTGTGGTGTGGTGTGGTGTGTTTGTGTGGTGTGGTGTGTTTGTGTGGTGTGGTGTGGTGTGTGTGTTTGTTTGGTGTGGTGTGTTTGTGTGGTGTGGTGTGGTGTGTTTGTGTGGTGTGGTGTGTTTGTGTGGTGTGGTGTGTTTGTGTGGTGTGGTGTGTTTGTGTGGTGTGGTGTGGTGTGTGTGTTTGTTTGGTGTGGTGTGTTTGTGTGGTGTGGTGTGGTGTGTTTGTGTGGTGTGGTGTGTTTGTGTGGTGTGGTGTGTTTGTGTGGTGTGGTGTGGTGTGTGTGTTTGTTTGGCGTGGTGTGTGTGTTTGTTTGGTGTGGTGTGTGTGTGTTTGTGTGGTGTGGTGTGTGTGTTTGTGTGGTGTGGTGTGTGTGTTTGTGTTTCTGTGTGGTGTGTTGTGTGTGTGGTATGTGCCCCCCCCCCCCACAACCCCGAGGGCTACTCTATTTCGTAAGCTTTCTTCTTATTTACTGTTGAGATTATACACGAACCCGATGGCTCACCGTTGTTGCATTGACGTCTGAAGAGCAGAGATGTACGCTTGAAAAGTAGCATTTTGCTGCAGGTGCAGCAGCAGAGAGAAACAGCAGCAAGAACTACTATTCCTTCTGCTGCAGATGTTGCCGCTGTTGCTGCTGCTATTACTATATTAGGTAGCAGTAGAAACAGTATTAATTATGGTGGTGTTAGTGGTAGTAGCAATAGTGATGATACAGATATTGAATATTTGTATTATTATAATCATCGTTATTATTGGTAGAATTCTTAACCAAATAATAATAATATTGATAATGATAATAACATCAATGATTATATCAATACGCGTCGTGTCTCGCTGTAGAAATTATTCACCGTGAGTACACCTCGTTACTCCCTCTTCTACGCCTGCTATGGGCACCCGACCTTCCCAGCTCGGCCTCAGGTGGAGCTGCTTACCAGGGTGACTTCATAGTCCTTATTACCCTGACCCAGAACCTATTTATCTTCTCGCTCCCGCCGCCTCCTCCCGCCTCGTTATAGGATACTTGCATAATCGCACCTAAACATCAACTTCAACGAGTCGCCCCATTTTCACGTCCCCAAGGCAAGTCGTGTGTGAAAGGCTTGCTCCATTATCAAGTCACCGCCGCTGTAGACTGGGCCAGCCAAGTCCTTAAGTCTCAGCCCAAGGACCCTGAAGAAGCCATTTGTTAACCACAGCAGGACCACAAAACCTCTGCTCGCACATACCAGATCTCTCAGCACACTCTCTCTCTCTCTCTCTCTCTCTCTCTCTCTCTCTCTCTCTCTCTCTCTCTCTCTCTCTCTCTCTCTCTCTCTCTCTCTCTCTCTCTCACACACACACACACACATGCGCTATAGGAGGCGAAATTAGTTTTAATTCCCTTGCAAGTAATAGGTTTTTTACATTTTTACATCGTCGCTACACTTTTTCACCATAAATAGGGAATCCTTTTGTCTTTTAATATTCCAACTCTTCACCGCCACTCACCCATTCGCCCCGCCCTTCACCAGGACCCCTTCCCCCTTCTGCTGCCTCCCGTTCCCCTCTCTATACCTCTCACTTCCCGTATCCTTAAACCTTCACGTCTTCACACTTACATATATATATATACTAGCCGCAAAGCCGCCCTCCGGGCGGACTTTTTGGCTAGCTCCTGCGAAGGGCTATTGGTGGGCCTTCGGCCCACCAAACACAGACTCTCCAGATAGCCCCTTCTAACTTTCCTGAAATCATGGATGTAGAAATGTATGTATTAACGCCTTACCCATCACCCCCCACCCATTCACTCACCCATTACCCATCACCCCCCACCCATTCACTCACCCATTTCCCATCACCACAACACACCATTCACTCACCCATTACCATCACCCCCCACCTATTCCCTCACCCATCACCCCTCACCCCCACCCATTCACTTCACCCATCACCCCACACCCATTACCCATCACCCCACCCATTCACTCACCCATTACCCATCACCCTACATCAAGGTTTCCTCAATTCTCGCAACCCACATTTTTTTTCTTCACAATTCTCGCTAATAGGCTACTAAAAATAAAAAATAAATAAAAGTGATCGGATCATCCGATAAGTGGGCTTAAAATGTTCCCCTCGTCGACCTGGCTCCAAAACTGTACCATATAATGGGATTGGGGCACTGGGGGCGGCACCTATCGCGGACACACAGACACACACACTTTCGCTTATATATATATATATATTCCGTCCAGATTTGACCCGTGAACGCTATTACTTGGTGTTGCTGGTTTTTTTCTTCTCTTTACTAAAGGTAAAATTGCTTCATTATGCGCTACGATTCATCAGGTTTGTAGGACTTTGTGTGCATTTTTCGCTTCGTTGAGAATGTTATCACGTGGTGCGTCACAAGTTCGACCCTCACGATTACCTTATCAATGAATTTCGTTCTTGGCTACAACCGTCCATTTTTGTTCTCTCTCTCTATCTATGTCGGTGTTCAGGGAAAAAAGATGCTCGTGATTAATTTACGCAATCGAGGAACTACGCTTATTTTCAGGCATTGAAGTGGAAGGTAACATTAAGCCGAGAAGTGAAGGCAATTTTTCACCAGTATAAAGTTTGCAGCGATTCAAACCAAGGATTTTTTTTAAGGCTTAATTAATTGCCGTAATTTACAGTTTGATTAATGTGGTGTTCGTGACATATTTTTAAGTATAAACACCAACCTGAACAACGCACGCAGACACTAACATATTGGCGGCACACCAGCAGTAAACAGCCGCGTGATTTATCATTCACCTGTCTCATTAGCGCTCACCTGGCTGTCACCTTACGTAGAGAAGCCAGGGCAGACATTCAGAGAGAGTTAAAGGGCACGGTGTTTAGCTTAACTAACTTCCTCTATTTCTACACCCCGGAGCTCGGGGGGATTCCAGTACGAGATATGGCTGTGGCGGTACGTTGTCGCTATGGGCTTCGATAGCTGATTGGCTGAGCGAGTACAATGACGTCACAGCCTCGCCAGCGAATCACATAGTATTTCTCAAAAAGTTTCAGCCAATCACAAGGCTTCCACGCTCTCAGCTGT
>JACEEZ010023301.1:180000-187500 GCA_016584305.1 Chionoecetes opilio
ATATGCAGTTAGTTTTCGTAGTTTTATGACTAACAACACGATTTTTTATAGCAAAGGAAAAATCTGGGTGTGAAGGGGTTAAATACCAAATACTAAATCATTTTACGAATGTATTTAAATACTAAATACAATTGTATTTAAATAAATTTGTAAATACATTTTAAATACACAAATTTTAATGCCATGAATCAAATCATCAAGTTTCGAAAATATTCATTTATTTAATTCTAAAATCTCCAGAGGCACAAAATTATGAAATCTAAATTTCCAAACTTTCTTCTATTTGCAATATAAGTATGCATTCCTTTGATTATTATATAAACCATCTACGACACTATGGAATCCACTCCGTGACATAATGTTCGCGTTGCATTATTATCATAAAAGTTTGCACACACTATGAAATTCTTGGGAGCTAAATACACTATAGAAATGGCAGGAGAAAGCACCGAATACTAGTGACTGATGAGGACAGAATCCCAGACAGTCTAACGGTGTATATCGATCAGACAGCAGGACAGGAACTGAACTTGTCGTTAAAGCTCTACCCCCCTGTCCCGCTGCTCCCGCCAGCCCGTCGCCACCCACCACCCATGCACCACCTTTGCTCCACCTCCCTCCTCCCCATTATCCTTGCTGCGGTATATGCGGTAGATATGAATATGATAAGAAATTAGCACCGAAAATTTGTTCTTTGGACATTTTGTCAAAGGCAAATAAAATGTGTATTTTCAGCTCGCCTGGCTATTTAACTTAATCTACATATCTCTAGAAATGTCTGAAAAAAAACTATTTCCTTAAGATTTCCTTATATTTTACGTTTCCTTAGAAATTTCCTTAAAACAAGGAAATTTTCTTGAAAGTGGAAACACTGGTTCACTGTAACATCAGGGTTGCTTGATAGTTGGGCGGGTTTATGGCCAAATTAACTGATAAAGTATTTAAATTATTATATAATATGTATTTAAATACAATATTTAAATACTCATTAAAGTATTTAAATACTGTATTTAAATACATGAAAACCAATGTATTTATAAATACATTTCTAAATACACAAATGTATTTAAACACGTATTTAATTAAATACAAATGTATTTAAACACTTATTTAAATACAAATGTATTTAAATACTGCCCAGCTCTGGTAGGCAGACACAAGACAGGAATACAAATAGATAGATACGCAGATAGATAGTTATGAATATGTAGTGACTATATTATGTACTCATGAATAGTTTCCATCTGGATCATGCTGAGAGGCTGATTCGCCGCGCAAATAAAAAACCGCGCAAAAACCAGGTTGGTATGTAGTGGTGGTGGTGGTGGAGGTTGTTGTGGTGACGATGGTTGTTGTGGTGACGATGGTTGTTGTGGTGGGGGTGATGGTTGTTGTTGTGGTGGTGATGGTTGTTGTGGTGACGATGGTTGTTGTTGTGGGGGTGATGGTTGTTGTTGTGGTGACGATGGTTGTTGTGGTGACGATGGTTGTTGTTGTGGGGGTGATGGTTGTTGTGGTGACGATGGTTGTTGTTGTGGGGTGATAGTTGTTGTTGTGGTGACGATGGTTGTTGTTGTGGTGACGATGGTTGTTGTGGTGACGATGGTTGTTGTTGTGGTGACGATGGTTGTTGTGGTGACGATGGTTGTTGTTGTGGTGACGATGGTTGTTGTGGTGACGATGGTTGTTGTGGTGACGATGGTTGTTGTGGTGACGATGGTTGTTGTGGTGACGATGGTTGTTGTTGTGGTGACGATGGTTGTTGTGGTGACGATGGTTGTTGTGGGGACGATGGTTGTTGTGGTGATAATGGTTGTTGTTGTGGTGACGATGGTTGTTGTTGTGGTGACGATGGTTGTTGTTGTGGTGATGGTTGTTGTGGTGACGATGGTTGTTGTTGTGGTGACGATGGTTGTTGTTGTGGTGATGATGGTTGTTGTGGTGACGATGGTTGTTGTTGTTGTGGTGATGGTTGTTGTTGTGGTGACGATGGTTGTTTAGGTGACGATGGTTGTTGTTGTGACGATGGTTGTTGTGGTGACGATGGTTGTTGTGGTGACGATGGTTGTTGTTGTGGTGACGATGGTTGTTGTTGTGGTGACGATGGTTGTTGTGGTGACGATGGTTGTTGTGGTGACGATGGTTGTTGTGGTGACGATGGTTGTTGTGGTGACGATGGTTGTTGTTGTGGTGACGATGGTTGTTGTGGTGACGATGGTTGTTGTTGTGGTGACGATGGTTGTTGTTGTGGTGACGATGGTTGTTGTTGTGGTGATGGTGGTTGTTGTGGTGACAATGGTTGTTGTGGTGACGATGGTTGTTTTGGTGACGATGGTTGTTGTGGTGACGATGGTTGTTGTTGTGGGGGTGATGGTTGTTGTTGTGGTGACGATGGTTGTTGTGGTGACGATGGTTGTTGTTGTGGGGGGGATGGTTGTTGTTGTGGTGACGATGGTTGTTGTGGTGACGATGGTTGTTATTGTGGTGACGATGGTTGTTGTGGTGACGATGGTTGTTGTTGTGGTGACGATGGTTGTTTTGGTAACGATGGTTGTTGTTGTGGTGACGATGGTTGTTGTGGTGACGATGGTTGTTGTTGTGGTGACGATGGTTGTTGTTGTGGTGACGATAGTTGTTGTGTTGACGATGGTTGCTGTGTTGACGATGGTTGTTGTTGATGTGACTATGGTTGTTGTTGATGTGACGAAGGTTGTTGTGGGGGTGATGGTTGTTGTGGTGACGATGTTGTTGTTGTGGTGACGATGGTTGTTGTTGTGGTGACGATGGTTGTTGTTGTGGTGACGACGGTTGTTGTGGTGACGATGGTTGTTGTGGTGACGATGGTTGTTGTGACGATGGTTGTTGTTGTGGTGACGATGGTTGTTGTGGTGACGATGGCTGTTGTTGTGGTGATGATGGCTGTTGTTTGTGGTGACGATGGTTGTTGTGACGATGGTTGTTGTGGTGACGATGGTTGTTGTGGTGACGATGGTTGTTGTGGTAACGATGGTTGTTGTGGTGACGATGGTTGTTGTGGTGACGATGGTTGTTGTGGTGACGATGGTTGTTGTGGTGACGATGGTTGTCTTTGTGGTGATGATGGTTGTTGTGGTGACGATGGTTGTTGTGGTGACGATGGTTGTCTTTGTGGTGATGGTTGTTGTTGTGGTGACGATGGTTGTTGTGGTGACGATGGTTGTTGTTGTGGTGACGATGGTTGTCTTTGTGGTGATGATGGTTGTTGTGGTGACGATGGTTGTTGTGGTGACGATGGTTGTCTTTGTGGTGACGATGGTTGTTGTGGTGACGATGGTTGTCTTTGTGGTGATGATGGTTGTTGTTGTGGTGATGATGGTTGTTGTGATGATGGTTGTTGTTGTGGTGACGATGGTTGTTGTGGTGATGGTTGTTGTTGTGGTAACGATGGTTGTTGTGGTGACGATGGTTGTTGTGGTGACGATGGTTGTTGTTGTGGTGACGATGGTTGTTGTTGTGGTGACGATGGTTGTTGTTGTGGTGACGATGGTTGTTGTGGTGACGATGGTTGTTGTAGTGACGATGGTTGTTGTGGTGACGATGGTTGTTGTGGTGACGATGGTTGTTGTTGTGGTGACGATGGTTGTTGTGGTGATGATGGTTGTTGTTGTGGTGACGATGATGGTTGTTGTTGTGGTGACGATGATGGGTGTTGTTGTGGTGATAATGGTTGTTGTTGTGGTGACGATGGTTGTTGTTGTGGTGACGATGGTTGTTGTTGTGGTGATGATGGTTGTTGTGGTGACGATGATGGTTGTTGTTGTGGAGGTGATGCGCCAGGACGAGTAGTAATCCCGTTTTTCCTCGCTGTCATAATACCCAATGCGGGACTCCCTTTCACACCCGTCCTGGACCTCTTGTCTCCTCCCTCCCTACCATTTACCTTTTCTCCCTGCCTCTTCCTCCTTCCAGCCTGCCAGATTTCCTTTCCCTCCCTTCCCCTGCCTCCCTCCATCTCTCCTAACTTTTGTTAGGCAAGTCGTGCGTCAGGTAGGCGGGGCGGCTCGTTCTTAGTCTCCATTTTACTTAAATGTACATCATTTTGCGTTTTCTGTATAGCAAGGGAGCTCTTTTACACACACACACACACACACACACACACACACACACACACACACACACACACACACACACACACACACACACACACACACACACACACACACACACGTATAGGTTATGTGCGTCCCCCCCTCCCCCCTGTCCCCTCTATCATTATCGAGGAGACAATAATAGTGTGGCCGCGTTTAGGTTGAGCGCTCAAGCCACCGACAAAAGGGTGAAAGGCTGCCGCGGGGTTATCTCCCATCTGGACATCCCCTCGCTACCTGACTCCCCCATCAGGCTCGTCATAGCCTTCTGATGCCCCTGTGTCAGGTGCCACTTTCTGCGTCTACCCGGTTATCCCATCACGAACTTGTCGGGCCCATCAGCGGCGTCAGATCGGCGGCTGACAAGGGAAGGTCGTTGGAAATTTCATGAAAGACGGGAATGTGTGTTAGAGAGCCCGATGTCAAGACCGCTTTTCCGTCTGTTAGTCCTCTCTCTCCTCTCTCTCTCCGTCTCTCTCTCTCTCTTCTCTCTCTCTCTCCCCTCTCTCTCTCTCTCTCTCTCTCTCTGACCTCTTTTTTGTGTTCATTGCTTAGAAAATATAGTTCTTTACACATTCGTCTTAATTCTTATCGTCACTTCATCTTCTCTCGTCCTCCTGCTAAAGATTCTATTATTTCTGGGCTATTTCCTGCCTATTTAAAACTCCATCCGGGGATTTGGTTCATGCAGCCATAGTGTAAAATAATGTGGAGGTATCTAGTAAAATATAACCACGGTTTCTTAATTTTTTTTTTTTTTTTTTTTTTTTTTTTTACGTCACAGGGAACTGGCCAAGGGCACAACAAAAATGGGTAACACAAAGCCCGCTTAGTTGCCAGTCCCTATAAAGAAGACAGTAAGAGAATAAAATAAAAACAAAGGGGTAGGCCAATTTTGTTCGGGAGGTGTCTTTTTACTCTTCTTTTGAAAAGATTTAAGTCATAGGAAAGTGGAAAAATAGAAACAGGAAGAGAGTTCCAGAGTTTACCAGTGAAAGGGATGAAAGAGTAAAGATACTGATTAACTCTTGCATTAGGAAGATGGACAGAATAGGGATGGGAATGAGTAGAAAGTCTTGTGCAGCGAGGCCGCGGGAGTGGGAGAAGCATGCAGTTAGCAAGTTCAGAAGAGCAGTGAGCATGAAAATAACGGTAGAAGAGAGCAAGAGAAGCAACATTGCGGCGGTGATTTAAAGATTGAAGACAGTCAGTCAGAGGAGAGGAGTTGATGAGACGAAAAGCTTTTGACTCAACCCTGTTTAGGAGAGCTGTATGAGTGGATCCTCCCCAAACATGTGAGACATACTCCATACATGGGCGGATAAGGCCCCTGTAGAGAGCAAGCAATTGGGAGGGAGAAAAAAAAGGACGCAGACGCCACAGCACACCTAACTTCTTAGAAGCTGTTTTAGCAAGAGATGAGATGTGAGATTTCCAGTTCAGATTTTTAGTAAAGGATAGTCCTAGAATGTTCATTGTAGAAGAAGGAGACAGTTGAGTGTCATTGAAGAAGAGGGGATAGTTATCTGGAAGGTTTCGTCGAGTAGATAGGTGAAGAAATTGGGTTTTTGAGGCATTGAGCAAAACAAGGTTTGCTTTGCCCCAATCAGAAATAATAGAAAGATCAGAAGTTAGGCGCTCGGTGGCATCTCTCCGTGAATCACTTAGTTCCTGTTGAGTTGGACGTCTAATAAACGACGTTGAAAAATGCAGGGTAGAATCATCAGCGTAGGAGTGGATAGGGCTTTGAGTTAGACTTAGAAGATCATTAATGAATAATAGAAAGAGAGTGGGTGATAGGACAGAACCCTGGGGAACACCACTATTGATAGATTTAGGAGAAGAACAATGTCCGTCTACAGTACCTGCAATAGAACGGTTTGAAAGGAAACTTAAAATGAAGGTACAGAGAGAAGGATAGAAACCGAATGAGGGTAGTTTGGAAATTAAAGATTTGTGCCAGACTCTATCAAAAGCTTTTGATATGTCAAGGGCAACAGCAAAAGTTTCACCAAAACCCCTAAAGGAGGATGACCAAGATTCAGTTAGGAAAGCTAGAAGATCGCCAGTAGATCGCCCTTTACGGAAACCGTACTGACGATCAGATAGAAGATTGTGAGCAGATAGATGCTTAAGTATATATATATATATATATACATTCTCTCTTTGACTTTCACATAATCCAACAACAGTTTCATATAATATTGCGTCGCAAAACAGGCCTCGTCCACATATGTGCTAAAATACAGTGTACTCGAACATGTTGTGTACCTCGGAAACCCCTGTCTGCAGGGAGGAGCAGGGGTCGGACAGCTCCGTCTGCAGGGTGGAGCAGGGGTCGGACAGCTCCGTCTACAAGGTGGAGCAGGGGTCGGACAGCTCCGTCTGCAGGGTGGAGCAGGGGTCGGACAGCTCCGTCTGCAGGGTGGAGCAGGGGTCGGACAGCTCCGTCTGCAGGGTGGAGCAGGGGTCGGACAGCTCCGTCTGCAGGGTGGAGCAGGGTTCTCGGACAGCTCCGTCTGCAGGGTGGAGCAGGGGTCGGACAGCTCCGTCTGCAGGGTGGAGCAGGGGTCGGACAGCTCCGTCTGCAGGGTGGAGCAGGGGTCGGACAGCTCCGTCTGCAGGGTGGAGCAGGGGTCGGACAGCTCCGTCTGCAGGGTGGAGCAGGGGTCGGACAGCTCCGTCTGCAGGGTGGAGCAGGGTCGGCCCAGCTCCCTCTGCAGGGGGGAGCAGGGGTCGGACGCTCCCTCGGGCAGGGTGGAGCAGGGGTCGGACAGCTCCGTCTGCGGGGTGGAGCAGGGGTCGGACAGCTCCGTCTGCAGGGTGGAGCAGGGGTCGGACAGCTCCCTCTGCAGGGTGGAGCAGGGGTCAGACAGCTCCCTCAGCAGGGAGGAGGCGTCCGAGGAGCAGGGGTCGGACAGCTCCGTCTGCAGGGTGGAGCAGGGGTCGGGCAGCACCTCCCGGCCGGTGACTGCCGCCGCGCCCGTCGTGCCTCTCAGGGTGGACTGAGCCGTCCGTGTAGCAGACGGCGCTGCCCGGGACGTTGTCCTCTGCCATGCCCTCAGTGCTCTGCCCGGGTGCACAGCGCCTGGCTGGCCGGCAAGGCGGTGGTGATGACCTCCGCCGACGGGTGTTGTCACGGGGGGGGGGCGTAGGCGGCGGCAGGAGGGTCGGGTCCTAACCTGCAGTAGGTGGTGGAGGTGGAGCCGGTGGTTAGCGGCGTGGGCCACCCTCCGCAGCTCCGTAACACACGTGTGTGCGCGTGTGGTGTGTTGTGTGTGTGGTGTGTGTGTGTGTGTGTGTGTGTGTCGTAGCCTACTTCAGCAACTTAATACAGTAGGTTCCGAAGAATGAAAAATTAACAGAAGGAAAC
>JACEEZ010023301.1:192500-207500 GCA_016584305.1 Chionoecetes opilio
TTTCCTTCAACAGCATTGTTTAGAAGTTTGTCTTCTGGCACTGCCTAACCCGACATAGTCAAATAATCAGTCAAACACATACATTAGTAGTTTAGTACTAACTTTCGTGTATCTATTAGCAACCTAAAGCTTATTAACCATAAGGGCACTAGGAGGGTTGTTTAAGGTCACCCTGAGGATCTAACCACTCACGGGATGGGGTGAGGTGATGATTATTTTGTTCACGGATGGACATAGGTAAGAGGGGTGGAAAGGATGAAGATAAAGGTTGATTAATTGATTAATTGATTGGTAATTGAGGTTAAGTTGACGCAACGACGGAAGTTACGTTCGCTACGAAGAGGAAGGAAATTAAGAGGAGATTTAAAAAGAATTTTACATTAGGTATACAAAGGAATCACAAATAACAACCGACCTTCAGGCCTTGACGAGGATGTTTTTGTTCACTACGCAACACTAACTACTATTAGCGAAAGGATTGTTCAGTGGAAGAGAGACGAGGAGGAAACCATATAACGAATAGATAAGATGAGACATGTTGGTCTAAAATGAGGGTTATAACTGTATTGAACTGCGTAATAGTACTATTAAGCAATATATCGAAAAAAGGATAGAATAGAGCAGGACTTCTCCTCATTCACTTATCCTTCAAGCAACATGCCGTCAGGAGGAATAGGAGGAGACAGTATTACCGAGTTTTCAGGCGTACATTTAAGTGCGATGACAAGGTGACGCGAATCTGGAATAAGGAATGAAAAATGATCAAACTTGTACAAACACTCCCTCTTCTCCTTCCATGGAAAATACAGTACGTGCGAGTGAGCATGTGTTGTGTGGAGTCCAGAGGCACAGCAGCTGATCTGAAATGTCGACGCCTTTCTTAACAACTGTTATTACTTTTGAATGGCGGCGCCTCAGTAATCCGTGACATGCTGAGGAGCAAAGCCATCATCACAAGCCCACCAGACCCTAGGTTAGCGGTCGGCAACCTGCGGCTCTTTCAAGAGCCCTGTGCGGCTCCTGCCACCTACTTAATTAAAAGTGTCCAAATTATCGTTGAAAAAAATAAGCGATAAAATACTGGCATAGATAGCCGCAGTACAATAGTGTATGTGAGCTAGGTCCTCGGTCTCTAGGAAAATATGGGGATGAATTCTTGTACTTATTATTTATTAACTTGTATTGTTCTTAATTGCCATTCATAATGCACACTGGGGCTCCATCAGCACTGCTTTTCTGCCAAGTTTGAAGAAACTGGCTCTTCTCGAATTCTGGGTTGCCGACCTTTGCGCTATGTGAATAAAGTGTTTGACTGAGATAACAGTAAAGAGAACGACTTTCTGGGAGACCCTTCTATGCCCACTGGAGGAGTGCAGGACACAATCTGCCTCAGTAAGGCCTCAGGTTCTCGCCTTACCCGCCACGGGGCCTTAACAAACACCACGCGCGGATAGTAACATCCACGTCGACAAGGATACTAAACAGGTCATATCTATAAAATATTGCTTATATTCACTAAATATTGTCTAATGGTAGCCAAATTCCAATGGAAATTACACTCTGGGTCTGAAGGGGTTAAGGTTTGTTTGGGAAAGCTGTTAATTGATATGTTGTTTGTTTTCTTTTTGCCTTTTTTTATTTCATAGTCTTTTTTGTGCTGGTATTTATATTATTTCATACCTATCATTGCCGTTTTATATCTTCAGGATTCTCTTAAAAGGAGGCTGGATAGATTCATGGATGGGGAATTGGGGATGAAAGGTGGATGTAGGTAGTGTTAAGTAACAGGAACTACCTCGTGTAGGTCTCACGGCCTCTTGTAGCTTCCTTATTTTCTTATGTTCTTATGGAGACTCGCGCGTGGTGACCCCCGGGAGTGGTGTCGTAGGGTTGGCGAGGCGACGCGCCCCCGCCGTTTTTCCCCAATGTTGATTGATAATATATATATATATATTTTAAAATTATATATATATATAATATATAAAATTTATTATATAATATATAATATAAAATTTATATATATATATATATATATTTATATTTCGGAGTGGCCCAAAAAAACAAAAAAAATAATTTGCCTTCCCACAAGGCAAAACCCCTTTTCCTTATCACAAGGGGGAGTTTGCATGCAGAAAATCATAAATTTTTTGGCGTTTTTAAAGGTCCCAACCATATGTATTTTTTCGATTTTGAAAAAAAAGTTTTTTTTTACTTAATTTTTTCCCCGGTTTTTTAAAGTCCTTTGAATATCTTATATTTATTATTTGGGAAGGAGTTTGACCATCTGATGGTTAAACTCCTGCCCGTCCAAAACCGCTTCAACTGTTCGATTTGGGGACGTGAAAAGTTGTCAACCAGGGCCGTTTTCGCTGCTCGTCAATGTGATCATCAAAAGGGCGAGAGGCACGAGGTGTTCAGAGAATCCCTAAAGGGCGACGAGCCCCCTTGATCGCAGCCCCCCTGACAGTAAGTGGGGGACTTGTGGAGGAGAAAAGGAATTTAAGAATCTTTGATTTGCAGGGGGGTTTCCCCGGCAAGGAAGCCTGTCCCCAATAGCGGGCAAAAACAAGTAAACTAAAAGAAAAATTTGTGTCAAGGAAAAACCTCTTCCTTTGCTGTCATCAGCTTTGTCTGGTCTTAAAAACGGGAAATATCTTCAGCGAGTTAAACCCTTAGGCCATCCCCCCGTGCATTGTGAAAAATTGTCCGGGTGCAGGGAAGCTAGGCTGTTTATCTGATAAACCCCAAGGAATTCAACACTTTTGAAGGTTTTCTTTATGTTTTCTCGAGTAGTTTTTGTCTTTGACGGGATCGCATAGAATAAGCACCTTTTCGCAAAAACTCCAGGGGCTAAAACGATTTCTAGGGGCGGGGGCTTTTTTTTTTGTGGGGGCTTTTTTTGAAGCTTTTGAATAGCTCATCCAGGACCACCCAAAGTGAGGTGAATACGTTTTATAGTTTCACTTAAAATATGTGATACGGCACGCAATCCAACAAGCTCCTATCAAAGGCCTTCTCTAGTGGGGTGCAGGCACCTTCTTTACCCGTGTTGGATTTGTTTGTGTCAAAGACTTTCCCGCCATGAACTTTGGTTCCAGTCATCCAGTGCAAAAGACAGGCATTGTTTTGCTCCTTTCCAATGGCACGGCCAATCTGGGTCGCAAGTAGTGGCTCCATTTTGCCACCAGTGCCAAATTTTGAAATACGACCCACAAGTCATTGTGCCTCTATATCTGGAAGCATTTTTCCGTTCAGTGAAAATCGTGATTGTCTGGTAAAATGCATTTTTTTTAAATTTTCCATCCCCTTCCATGAAACCATTTCGAGTGCCTACTCATGTTCCGAACAGTGACACAGGAGTTATATTATGTCCAAGTGTTTGTGACACAGAACCTTTAACAAACTTTGCACTGCGGTCATTCTTTTCATGGGTCGGGGGTGCTGCCACTTCATTGGCCCCAATTTCCCCTTTTCTGTCCTAGGTTGGTTTTTCGAAATTCTTAGAGGATGAAAGTTATCTTCGATGAACCACGAACTGCTATACTCTCACCTCCGATGAATCGATCCACAACCATGCTAGTTGTGGGCTACTTGTACTTGCATCTTCCCCTTTAGCAATTTCCTGTTAATCCTTTTGGCTTGCGAACCCCCATGTGCTTTTAAGGACATGTCAATTCCGACATGTTTTGCATAGAGGGTCTTGCTGTTGCTGGGGGAAGAACCCCTGTTCCATTTTGTTTTTCATGATGCTAAGGGCATTTTTTCGTGAGATATCGAAGAGCTCACGGGGTCTGCTTTAAAATGCCCCTTTTGACTCAGCTCCATATTGCAGCGTAAATGGTGAGCCTTCACTGAACATTAGGGGGGCAAAAAGTTTACAGACTTTTGTATCCAATCAAACCCGTTGGGTCGGAATACGGCCCTTAAAAAAATAACAACTGTCGATCTATTGTGGTCTTAGCGCTTTCACTGACTGGGGTCCTTTTTCTTGATGGTAAAACATGAGTTTTCGGAGAATTTTTCCATTTGTAGGCGCCCAGAGCCCAGGGTACCCTTTTAACCTTGCCCGGGCCAAACTCTCGTGGCCCCTCGTTTTTGCCATTTATATTCCCAAAAACTGAAAATAATAAAATTTTCTGTGTTAATTGAAATATAATTTTGTATATGTAAACATTGGCAGAAAAAAATTTTTTGAATTGAAATGTGTAGTTGTTGGGGACCTTCTGAAATACTCATATCTCTCCAATTTTTTGGGCATGTGGGGTTTGTAATCATATGAAACCCAAAATCAGCCTTGTGGAGCGCAAGTATTAAAAAAAATTATGCCCTATTTTTTTGGGCCACCCTAAAATATATATATAATAATATATATTATTATATATATTTATTATATATAATATATATATATATACATATATAATACATATATTATATATATATTAATATATTTTTATATAGGTATATATGATATTTAGTATATATAAATATAATTAAAAATATATATATATTACCTATATATACATTTTACTATAAATACATATTGTATAATTATATAAAATAATATATATAATAAAATTTATATTATAATATTAAAATTTTATATATAATATTATATAATCCATATTCATTTTAACCTATAAATAATTTTGTATAATATATATATTATATAAAATTTTAAATATATATATATTATATAAAATAAAAATTATATATTATTATAATATGATTTTATGTAATGCTTAGAATTACTCAGATCGGGCTGCTTAAAGGTGCGGTTTTTGTTGTTAAATGCTATCAGCTGGCATTACCTGGCAAAAGACCGGCCCCCGGGCACCACCCTCCTAAATTCCCACCTTGGCACCTTAATCACAATCGTCTCGCCGGGAAATTTGGGACATAAATTCAGGTCGAGACGGTAATCCCTTTTTTGCCATCATAAAAAATATATGAATTATTATATCGATCAAATATATAGAATAATCCTGAAGAATGCCCGCCGGCCCAATATGAGGCCCCTTTTGGCATATTGATGGCGGTCGGGTGTGGTGGCGGGTGTTGGGGGTCAAGTGGCTTTTATTTGTGTGGATCGATAGGGTGTGTGTACCGAGTTTTCGGGGATGCACTCCAGGGCCCTTTAATCATTGTTTTCTCTTCCCCTGTTTTCATCCACGTCTTGCCCCGCGAGCGGACTCGCCTTTTCCAGTTTTTACCCTCCCAAAAGAGTTTGAGGGTGCCATTTAGGTAATGCTGGCCCCTTCACACACCACAACACCCACCCCCTTATTAAAGGGGGACGTAACTGCTCGAATTTCTCAGGAAAAAAACCCTAGAGAACAAAACACACGTGTGTGTGGTGTGTGTGTGTGTGTGTGTTGTGTTTGTGTTTTCGAAAATTTAAATATGTTTTGGTTTAAATATTTTTAAAATTTGGGCAGAAATGATGTATAATGTGAACATTTGAGAGAAAATGAGAACTCGTAAAATTTTTAAATACCGGTCCACGTTTTTAGAACGCTGAAAGCCTTCGTAAATGCTAACTATATTAGGCAAAATGGCAGTAATAAATCCCTCAGAAAAAAACCTATTTTTCTTAGGAATGCAACTAAATGCCGGAAAATAATTTTGCTTTAAAATGTTCTAATCACAATTGTATACTTGGGTTTTTTATATCTGAAAGAAGCAAAAAACACCCCACGTGCTTATTTCATTTTTTAATCAGAGTTTTCCAGAAATTTTTTAAATGACAAAAGCTGATGCCCAAAAAAATACGAGTACGGACGAGTGTTTGTTGTTGCCGCCCAAAGGCCCGTTAAATATTCACTAGCACGTAAATGGGACTCAAATTTTCATATTTCAAAAAAAAAAAATTAATCACAACAGGGGATCCTTTGGAAGGGTGTTCCTGGAAAAAGAAACATAGAAAAAAAAAGTACAATAAGCAGGCCACTACAAGTCGCCCCTGCCTGAGTCAACCCCTCGTGGTTTTCTTTTAAAATTAAAAAAAAGTTGTATCGTTATAGTTGTAATTTAAAAAAACCCGACTCAGCCCCCCTTTACCAACCTTAACCATTCCCCTCCCCCTCCCCCCCCCCCCCCTTTCCCCGTTCCCCTGCCCCCTACCAAGGCGGGGATGGTAAAGGCACATCTATGTTGGGGTTAAGTTTATCTTAAGGTTGCCTTCGTTTTGCTCTTTCAAGGATTTTGGTAGTTTTTTTTGGTTGTCATAATTAAAAAAATTTCATTCAGATTTTAGAGCTTTTCGAAAAAAAAAGAGCAAAAATTTGACGTCAAACGAAACATGTTGGTGAGCTGATAAAAAAACCAATTTTAAAAAAAAAGTTTTCCCTATGTATTTTTTTATTTGTTTTTAAAAAAACCGTGTGTAGTAAAAAGTAATAATTGGTACAACGAGGGCATTTTGATGTAACTGTTTACGTGGAGGAAGTTACGACGCGATGTACTTTTTTGAAACCCTGTTTTTTTGGGCTTTTTTAAGAAAAGACTGGGTGCTGGAAGTGTGGGGGGGAGGGGCATCCGGCTTCTTTTCCTTTGAATACGGGGTGAGGCAAGGGTGCGTCCTTGCCCCATCCTTTTTAACGCTTTTATGGGTGGGTATTGGACAAAGGGTTTTAATCAAATGATTGGGGCATCCTCGGCAACACCAGATCATGATTTGTTTTTTTCCCATGATGCAGTAATCTTTGCTGAGTGCTGGAGGGCCTGGGGGCTCTCGAGGCGCTGCACGAAGGGGAAAGCCTTTGGGACTTTAGGTTCTGGCTCAAAACAAGGTCCCGGTTTTGGGGACTTCTAGATTTAGCAGTACAGTCTTTTTTTGCGTGTGGCGAGGACATTTAGATCTTGGAAAATTTTTCATACCCTTGGTAGCGCAGTCCATAATGACGGCGGGTCCGTAAGAATCTTACGGCGGTTGGCTAGCCCCGGGTTTTTGGCTCGCTCACGGGAGTATTTGGGGTTGTCGGTCCTGGCAGGGGGACAAAAATCCAGATCTTAAAAACGTTTGTTCCCTGTCATTAGGGGTTTTGAACATGGACATAAATAGTACTTGAAGAGACGAATCAAAGCCTTTTGGGAAAAAGTGTCTTCGCAGAATCATGGGTATCGCTGGATGATTTCGTGTAAATCAGCGTTGCACGTGAAGAATCGAGGCCTATTATGCATAGTCCGTCAGCACCAACTTTTGGCTATATGGGATTGGGCCCCTACCCCCGAAACCCATCCTTCCCATCGGGTTGTATCTTAGAGAAATCCGGCGGGAGGAGGCCAGGGGGGGCCCACAAGGCTCTGGTGGGCAAGTTGGTTTCTTGTCAAGCTGTTGGGATGGGAAAGGGGCCCGCATGGGAACTCGGCGTGGTGACCCCCGGAGTGGGTCGTAGGGTGGGGAGGCGACCCCCCCCCGGCGTATGCCCCCAATGATTTATTGATTAAAAATTGCGAGGTTTTAAAAAACCTCAGCGAGCGGGGAATTACCATAGTTGTAGTCTGAATGTTCTTTGTAATTATTAGGTTATTTCATTCGTCTTTCCCTTTTTCGGTTTTTCTTGATAATGTTCATGTTCGCACGTGATGATCTCCTTTTATCTTCTCTTATTATTTCAAAACCCCTTTCCCCTCGTCCTTTCTAAACAAATAAAAAAAATTTCAAAGGCGGTGCTGCTCCTTGTTTCCCCTTTCTGCAGCAGAGTTATTATTCAGCATGAAAAAAAATTTCACTTAACCTGTCTGTCCCTTTTCTCTTCTTTTTACCCCGCAGTGAAACTAGAGGCCAGGTAGTCTCAGGATCGGTTTTAGAAGTTATTGACACAGCTTCGCTCGCGTCGCTTTCCATAAGACCCGTGGGAAAAAAGTTTTCCGCCAAAAGTGTTAACTACTCCTAATTATTGTCGGGTGAGCTGAAATTTGACATAAAATAGTGCTGTCAAAAACAAGGGGTCGTCGGTACTTTTTTTTGCGTAAAAAAAGGGGCCCTTAATGAGTATTTCGTAAAAAATACTCCTAAATTTTTGTCAATTGAGCGACATTTGCATCCAAGTAGTGCTGTCCCAAAAACAATGGGGGGCTGTAAAACCAAAATTTTTGCATAGAAAAAGCCCTTAATGAGCAATTCCGTAATAGTTTAAATTTGGGGCAACGTGGTCGCTGCCACGTTCCAGCCGCAAGAACTGAGCCAAAAGCAAAGGGGGGAGAGGCTGGATCTGATTGATTTTTTACTTGGGCCCAAACGAGAAATACTATTTGGTTTGTTTTCTTCCACTTGGTTTTTTCCTGTTACGGTAAATTTCAAAAAATAATTGGGGAGGGTCTGAGGGGCATTAATATAAGTTCCGTCATGACGAGTTACCCAAAACATGAGTTAAAAAATTTCAAACAAGATTTTTTTAACACTTCAAATGTACATACATGACAGTGAAAACAATCCATTAGCCCGGAGGTCTGTTAATTTTTTCAAGGTTATAAATTGCATCGATATTCAAAATTTAACTTTTACCTGATATCTTAAGTAAATCTTCAAAAAAAGTAAAAACCCCGCACCCCCACCCACCTTCAGAGAGAAGAGGAGAGAGGAGAGGAGAGAGAGAAGAGAGGAGGAGAGGGGAGGGGGAGAGAGAGAGAGGGGGTGGGGGAAGGAAAAAAGTGGAGAGGAGAAAAAAAGGGAAGAGAGAGGGAAAAGGGGGAGAGGGAAGAGGGAGCAGAAAAAAAAATTGGGGGGTTAAGGGGAAGGGAAGGGAGAGGGAAACGGGGGAAAAAGTAAGGAGGGGGGGCGAGAAAAGGGCCAAAAGGGGGGAAAAAAAAAAGGGGTTTGAAGGGGAAAATTTTTTAAAAAAAAAAAAAAAAACCCCCCAAAAAAAAAAAAAAAAAAAAAAAAAAAAAAAAACTTTTTCCGCCCTTTCCCCCCCTTGTGACTTTTATTCCCCTAAAAATTTCCTTCCAATTCCCTCGTCCTTCTGGGGTTTTCCTTGGGCCCCCTTTTGTTTTTTTTTCTTTTTCTCCTCTCTTTCCCCCCCGAAACCCCTCCTTCCGAGACTCCCCCGCAACCATAAAATTAACCAACCGCGAAGAATAAATTTCCCTTTAAACCCCCACCCAGTTTTTTTGTGGGGTTTAATTATTATGTATGTGTCTTGCCGATGTTTTTTTTGCTGTGGGCTGATGGTTGAATCTGACGTGGCCGTTTACTGATTGAGAAGATAATGATAACTCTACAAATTACTGACCGATTATTTCCTTGTAAGGCTCATGTAATTGTGGAACAGACTAATAGAACGCGCACACGCGAAACACTCGTTGCTCAGCCGCTGTCTTCGTCTCCTGGGCGCGGCAGCGGAACTCCGGGTGCCCTTACACCTGACGCTTGTGATGGATACGAGGTGGTGGCGGGGGTGAAAATATTGGTATTAGCTGTAGTAATAATGGACCCGTTTACTCACACCTAAAACACGGAGTATTGTGAAGCTTTGGATGCAATATAGGCTACATATCACTGTACTCATATTCTTCTTGCTGAGAAATGCACCATAAATGAAATATATGACTTTTTTGTGGCCAAAATATCACAACACGGCGGAACGCGCTGTGATTGGTTGTGACGTAGTAGGTGTACAGTCTCAGATCTCGCCTGATCAGCTGATCGGCTTGTTTAGGCTCAGTAGACCGTCAGTCCATTCAACATGTCCCAGACAAAAACAACATAGTATGCTTGTTTTGTGCCAATGTGCAAAAACCACAATTAAAACTCCATAGAAAGTGTTCATAACTATGCCTAAAGACAAGAAAAAGAGGAAACAGTGGTGGATGTCTGCAAGGCGTGATTTCTCGATGAAGGAAAATTCATACTATTGCTGTGAAGACTATTTTGATGTATTATTAATGTATGTACTTGTGCATGGATAAGTAACTTGCAAATGATATGTAGCTGTGGGGCTTTAGCTCAGCTGTGATAAGTTGCGGGAGTGGTATGCACTATGCAAGGCTTTTGAGGTAGGGATGAGACAGGCTGGGTTTTTTCATGTTATGTATACAACACGCAGTGAGTTAGGTAAAATTCTAGATCATTTCCCGCCCTTATTAGAGTGTTTTTTCCTCCAGACCTTCACAGATCCCTTCAGATACCTCTAAACTGTAATTATAAAGTGGGGGAGAGATGCCCCCTTCACCCCCCTCCCCTCCTTAACGACACCCCTGGACCCCTCAAAAATATAACTTGTTTAATATTACTAATTTAACCTCACTATAACCTAACCTAACCTCACTAATAACCTCATAGCGAGACCCCCCCCAAAAAAAAAAAATTACTAACCTAACCTACCCTTGTAAAATTATAGTTATATTTTACTAACCTAACTAACCTTACTAACTTGCATTACCCCTACTACCGCAAGATGACCAGTAATCCTTCTTCAAGTGATGTAGTAGGTATTCACTGTGTTTGTGAATATATAAGTTGTAGTTTATAAGGAAAAAGTGGATAGACAGGGATAAGTGGCCCGTGACACTAGGCAAGTGATTACTTCTGGGATCTGCATTCCTTATAGGGAGCTTAAATGAACCTGCAATGACATGTACAGCTAGACAGATAGACGAACTCATAGAGGAACAGGTAGAAATGTATGGTTAGTAAAGGTTGTAGTGGTGAAGAAGTGGTGAGTAGAGTGACGAAGGGTGTATGTTTTGCTTATGTGGGGAAAGAAAGCCATACATTTCTACCTGTTCCTCTATGAGTTCGTCTATCTGTCTAGCTGTACATGTCATTGCAGGTTCATTTAAGTTTCCTATAAGGAATGCCGATCCCAGAAGTTATCACTTGCTTAGTGTCACGGGCCACTTATCCTTATCCACTCTTCTAACTACTATCCACTTCTAACTATAAGTCTATCCACTTTTTCCTTATAAACTACAACTTACATATTCACAAACACAGTGAATACCTACTACATCACTTGAAGGAGGATTACTGGTCATCTTGCGGTAGTAGGGGTAATGCAAGTTGGTTTAGTAGTAGGTAGTACATAGTAGCGGCCTCTTCACAGCTGTTTTGCTCTGTTGTCTGTACACTGTTGACGTCACAACAAGGCGCCAGTCGTTTTAGAGCGTATACATTTTCCTGTTCTTAAATTGGCTGTATCATCAAAAATACTGTTCATATAGAAAAATCAACATCACTGCCCAACTATATGAGGCTCGAAGATTTCAAATCTATCGTTACCTCAAGTAGAGTAAATGGGTCCATTGTGGTATAGTAGTAGTAGTAGTAGTAGTAGTAGTAGTAGATAATATAGTAATAGTGATGGTAGTAGTAGTAGTAGTAGTAGTAGATAATATAGTAATAGTGATGGTAGTAGTAGTAGTAGTAGTAGTAGTAGTAGTAGTAGTGGTAGGAAGGATATTCGCCATCACTATATACTACACAAGTGCACGCAAATGACGCAAACAAAAAAGTGGATGATGATATAAGAAGATGAAGTGTTCGGGGCAGCCTTGCAGGGGTTGAGGCCGCGGTGAAGCCTTGGTGGCGGGTAGCGGAAGGTCACGCACGCCCTGGAACCTTTAACTTGTTGCGGGTATTGTCCCCTCACTCCGAGGTACAGGACCACTTCATTCACGAGTTTTTACAGTTTACTCTCGCTACATTTTACTTTGTGCTGTTTTCCCAATACGGAAGAACGAATAACTGTAGAGACTACTTGGTTCTATTTATATTCGGCCATTGACTCTTAGTCGCTAGGAGTGCTGGCTGCTTCACCGCAGGGGCGCCGCTCGGCAGTACTCATGGGTGACAGTTTTTCCCTGCAATAGGCTAAACAAAAAAGGAAGTACTCGTAAACTTATTGGAACTGCACCATAAAGTCATCTAATGAGACTTAAACAATTACAGCAAAAAGTTAAAAAGACAGATGAGAAATTTTCGCTCTCGTTGTCTCAATGTATATTGTGCCTGGCGTCCCTGTGGCCCCTTGTAAAAGAAATACTTGTACTCGTAATTCTCATTAACAGTATATCAGGCTAGTGCCACGTCCTCCACTCCAGAGCTCCTCCTCGCAACACGCAATGCTTTCTTTGCACGGCCCTTTGGTGGGTCACAGGCAGCATATAGTGGAGGGGAGGGGAAGGGGGGCAGGGTGAGGGGTCAACATTTATGGGGTCTGCATGAACGCAACTCTGAAGAAGAACCAAGAAGACAAAGCCTGACACACTAGTCTTTTCTTCTTACTATTTAAAACACTTTGAAGAGAGGATTATCTAGACATCTCAGTAACATGAATCAATGTTTTTAAAAGGACTCCGTGTCGTCTTATTTATTTATTGATGTAGACAATACCGGCATTCTGCTCGTTATTTATAGCCACTGGATCCCCGCCATCCATCGCGCCAATGTAAGGTTTTATTTTTACTGTTTTAGTGTTTGACTTGTATGCATGGTTGATCAGTGTCCAGTTGTCCCTTGGCGATGGTAAGTAAGCAATACTTTGTCGTGTAATTATGAATGCCATTAATGGAAGTATGTGAGAGTATGTGAATATGGTTTTATTTTTACTAAGTTAGCGTTTGACTATTATACATGGTTGATCAGTGTCCAGTTGTTATTTGGCGATGGTAGATAAGCAATATTTTGTCGTGTGAGTATGAATGCCATTAATGGAAGTATTTGGGGTCGTGGATAGGAAGGTGGTGTGGCGCGTTGGCGTTCTGTGGAAGGGACTGAGGGAACCTTGGCTCAGGTTTGATCTTGGAATGTACTCGGCCTGCTTATATAAGATTTCTTTTATGTACTTTGCTGCATTTTTTTTTTTCTCTTCCTTTCTTTCTTACATAAGAACATAAGAACATAAGAAAATAAGGAAGCTACAAGAGGCCGCGAGGCCTACACGTGGTAGTTCCTGTCACCTAACACTACCTACATCCACCTTTCATCCCCATCCATGAACCTATCCAGCTCCCCTTTAAGGCTCCCCAATGACTCAGCACTAACTACCTGTCTACTGAGACCATTCCATTCATTCACCACCCTATTTGTGAACCAGTTTTTCCCTATTTCCTTTCTAAATCTACGCTTTTCCAGCTTGAATCCGTTACTTCTTGTTCTACCCTGGTTAAAAGCCGTAAGAACTTTTCCTACCTCCTTTATTAAATCCCTTTATCCACTTAAAAACTTCTATCAGATCGCCCCTTACTCTGCGTCTCTCGAGTGAGTGTAAATTTAATAACTTCAATCTCCTCTCATAACTAAAGTTACGCATCCCTTGTATCATTTTGGTCATCCTTCTCTGCACTTTTTCTAACAACACTATATCCATCCTGTAATATGGAGACCAAAACTGAACTGCATAGTCTAGGTGAGGCCTGACTAGAGCCAGATAAAGCTTTAGAATAACTTCCTCACTTCTACTTTTAACACTTCTGGTAATGAATCCTAATACTCTATTAGCTCTATTTCTGGCCTCAATACATTGTTTCCTAGGTCGGAGGTCTGGGCTCACCCTCACTCCAAGATCTTTTTCACCTTCTGATCTTTTCAGCGATACATTGCTTATGGTGTATCTATTACCAGGGTTTTTTCTACCAACATTCATAACGCTACATTTATCAATATTAAATTCCATCTGCCATCTGACTGCCCACTCGTTAAGTTTACCTAAGTCTCCCTGCAATATGTTTACGTCACACTGTGATCCAATAATCCTACCTAACTTAGTATCATCAGCAAACTTGCTGATATCACTGCTAATCCCACTATCCAAGTCGTTGATGTAAATAAAAAATAGTAATGGACCCAAAACAGACCCTTGTGGAACTCCACTTGTCACCAGTCCCCATTCAGATTTGGAACCATTAATTGTAACCCTTTGTTGCCTGTTACTTAGCCAAGCTCTGATCCAATGAAGAACCTTCCCATCTATACCATGAGCCCTAACCTTATTTAAGAGTCGCTCGTGTGGTACTTTGTCAAATGCCTTACTAAAGTCCAGATATATTATATCATAATCCTTATCATTATCTGCCGTCTCATAAACTTTCCTATAAAAACTCAATAAACTGGTGAGACATGACCTACCCTTGGTGAATCCATGTTGTGAATCATTGATCAAACTATGTTTATCTAATATCGTTTTATATAATATATATATATATATATATAATATATATATATGTTATATATATAATCGTTTTCTTCGTTTGTGGTCTCGATCCGCATTGAATTAGGCGGAGAGAGAGAGAGAGAGAGAGAGAGAGAGAGAGAGAGAGAGAGAGAGAGAGAGAGAGAGAGAGAGAGAGTTATCGCCCTTTCTGGTTCATCTCGACCTCTCAACTTCAAACTCCTCTCAGGGGGTCGCTGATGGTCTCGCTTGGCCACTCTGTCTCTCCTGTCAAGTCATTCAATGGCCAGCCGATGGACGCTTCACTCTCTCCTTACTGCCGTCCACTCATTGTGAAGTTGATCCCAATGGTCTTGGTTTCTAGTGACATTAACTAGTATTACACCATTACCTGGCAGGGAGGGACGCTCAGGTGAACCGGAATAGCGAGTTGACAGCTGTAAAGATAAGAGTAACCCGCTACTCACCGGCCCGCTATCTTGACGCTCCTACACAGGGAGGAGTCACTCTAGTTCCCGATGCTCACTTATCGCTGCCGAGATCACAGGGAGGACCGTTCACATGTTGGACTTCCAGACACCCTCCACCTGTTATCTTATTCACCCTGATTGTTCTCGCTTGAGGCGGATTATTTCAGGCGTGTTCCGTTATGTTAGAGGACTCGACCCCTGTGCAGGCCTCGTGGTGGAGGGACAAAACGGTCGGCTTGCGTATCCTGTGGAGAAGATTGTTTTGGATTTCACAGGAAGGAGGTCAAGTATACGTATACGTATATAATCTGTCAAGTATACATTTTTCATTGAGAATGGGATGTTAAAGGGCGGGAATGGCCGGGCCGAGGCGGCTCATAGGCTTGGCGGGTCATGGAATGGGTTGGGTTGGGCTGGGC
>JACEEZ010023301.1:215000-225000 GCA_016584305.1 Chionoecetes opilio
GTATATCATATATACTGATAAGCCTTAGGAAGGGAAATAGGGGTGATGTTCTAAAATGGCAGGAATCGCAAAACTGGCCTCCACTGGTCATGGGCGGGTTGGTGCGGGGCACGAGTAGCAAGTCCAGTATAGAGTAGTCTTTGGCAGGACCAAAGACTACTGTATACAAGTAGTCTTTGGCAGGACCTTCACACATTATAGGCCAGTATCGTTACTCCACTGCACTGAGTCGCGCGCATGGATGATCCGTGGCACAGCAAGTCAAGGGGAAGCAGGATAATGATTGGATAACAAACATTAGTGTAACATTTACTTGATCGTCAATATTAACCGGTTATATATAATATGTGTAATATTGTGTATGCTTATAAAGTTGTGGTCGCCTTCTACAAGATCTAATAGATTGCTTGGGTGTTGTGATGATTAAGTTTGTTTTTGTTTCTCTTATTATAAAACTACAATAAAGTTTTGTTTGAATTTAGACAAGAAGTATTTTGAAACATCTGGCGGATATGGGACTCTAACCTGGATACCAAGAATACAATGATTAGCTATACCCATCGCATATATATATATATATATATATATATATATATATATATATATATATATATATATATATATATATATATATATATATATATATTTGTACATAATACAGATGTACAGTAGCAGCATATGGCCTGTTCAAAAAATGATTACTTTTTCTTTGAGTAGGAATGGAAATTGTCAAAGACAAAAACTGTGTAGTAACGGTTATATCCTGCTAAAAATATGGTCTTGTATAATTGGCAGCCAATAACAGTCTATATAAGCACAAAATGTTCAGTTGTAGCATAAGGACTGCTAGCAAAAAAAAAAAAAAGTTTAATTAATCAGTACCTTATTTCCAAGCACTAAAGACATTTTTTGAAGACATTAAATGTATGGCTGTATCATAAAGCTTGCTAATAAGAATTCTACTTATTAGTAGTCCCTGTAAAACATAACTGTAGCCCGACGATGTTCCATTTTTCCCCTGTGGCCCCCTAGAGGTATGGCCTGGCTCCCTGGGGGCCCGTGGCACACGTTGACAGCCCCGGGTCTCAATGAAATAACAATATTGGTGTTTAGTTTAGTTTAGTTTATTGCCAAAGCTTTATATATAACAGTTGAATAAATAGAAAACTATAATTATGGCATTAGTCTGCTGAGCAATAGCTCCTAAGTAGACAAGAACATTAATGAACAAATAATAGAAGAGGAAACATTTTACACTATACACAATAACTTTAACATTACATAATATATAATAACACTATATAAGTACACATAGTAGCTCACACATATTTCCCTATTCTCTTCTTTCACCCAAGGTGTGTGTGTGTGGGAGGGCATGTGTGTGCGTGTGTGCGTGTGTGAAGGAGCACGCATGCACTAAACGGTTTCTTCATGAAATACGGCCTGACTACTTACTGAAGGAATATATGATAGCCACACAGCGAAGTCAGGAAGCCTGTGGCCCCAAGGATGGAAGATAACCCAGATGGAGAAGAAGGAGAAAATATCATATACTTTAGAAGCAGCGTCTTGGCCACATAACACCTTGGAAGCATTGAGCGATAACTTGGACAGGATAATGGATAATGCCAGCCGGCACCCTTTCATCACAGGGATCCTCCGGGGCTCTCAGTGCCTCTCCCGCTCACTTCTTGATCGCGCCGCCTCCCTGCCCGGTCTTTATCGCCACCACGAGATCATGTTCGCGGCTGATGAGAGAACCGAGGCCCGCCCCGTCCCGCCCCGTCCCGCCCCGTCCCGCCCCGTCCTGCTTTGCCCCGCCTGCCACTGCTCCCGCTGGTCACGCTGCAGTAACGAGGAAGCACCTGCAGCACCGGCAGGCCGCCTCATGACTCCAATTTTCCTCTTCCGAATGTTATTCTTTTGAAGAAATTCTTTCTCGGAGCAGCCTTTGTGAGCCGTGTTCATCAACGCGTCCGTAATCTCGGGCCTTTCACACATATTTTTATCAACAGTTTTATTTTCCTTTCGTGCCAAGATAGAGCTATTATTGCACTATTTTTATGGTGGATATAAAATGCCCCTACTTGATTAACTATTTCTGAATTTAGGTTGACCTTTGAATCTACCAAACTTTTTGCTTGTAACTGTGTGTGTGTGTGTGTATGTGTGTGTGTGTGTGTGTACGTGTGTGTGTGAGTGTGAGTGCGTGTGTGTGTATGTGCGTGTGTGCGTGCGTGTTTTCACCCAAGGTCTTGCCCATGGCACGCTTGCTGGACTCGTGATTGCCAGTTTTACCCTCCCGGAAAGGGCTTCAAATTCGTACTGACCGATCTTTAGGTAATGCTGGGACATCGCACACCACACCCACCCCATCCCCTTGCTCAAGAGGGACAGTAACCGCCCGCATTTGTCTATGAAAATCCGTGGGAGCGAGCTGGGATCACTCTAAAACCACTAGACCACGCAGGAGGGTGTGTGTGTGTGTGTGTGTGTGTGTGTGTGTGTGTGTGTATGTACTATGGGTAAAACAAGTATCGGTGCACTATATGCGTGAAACACTACGGAACGAAGAAAACGAAAACCCTCCCATATCATCAGCATTTGACCGAATGTTTACAGTATTCATCGGACCCCTATGCACCGATACTTGTTTTACCTATAGTACGTGTGTGGGTGTGGGGGGGGAGGGGGGGATGTTCTTAGGTCGATAAAACTATATATATATATATATATATATATATATATATATATATATATATATATATATATATATATATATATATATATATAACAGACTAACCAAAAGATGGATAAGCGTAGATATATCACCACCTTTCCATGCCTTTCTGTGACGGCTGACGGCTTCGTTTCCTGACACCCTGCATGTGCTTTGTTACAACCAGCCTCCCACCAACACCTGTCTTCCCCACCTCCTTCCCGTGCGGCAACATGTCCCAGCTGCAGCCATGCCCTTGGTAAGCGTGTAATTACCGCCACAATAAATTGGACTGCTTCAGTCCCTAAGTCCCAGCTCTGGTTCGTGATATCGTGTTTCAGCCCCTGATTTACAGCCCCTTGAGCACCCTCTCTCCTCCCCATCTTCCCTAGACTCACCCTTACCCTAAAGGTCCATAAGATCTCGCCGCCTCGAAGACGACGCACACTCAGTTACACACTTATTAGGTGCGTCGGAGATGTTGCTGGTGAAAGCTTTGAAACTTTTGACTAAGTTGGTTTTGGGTTCAGGGACAGGTTTGTGCAACAGGAATAAAATGTATACTTGGATCAAGTCATTTACTTTCTGGCTTGAGATAAGTAACCTTTTTTTGCGATAATATTTTCGGCTTCTGGTCAGCCTTGCAACTCTTCAATCTTTCACAACAAATTACTTTTCTCCACAGCGCGGATCTGCCATCACACGTGTTTCAGTTTATGAGAAAAAAAAAACATAAATGTCCGAACAAGGAAAAAGTTGCTCTGAATTACTTGGCTCATTGGAGACGTGAACTCAAAGCGACCACTGCGCTTTTTGTTTTCCTTTCTAAAACCACCACGCATATTAACCGAGAGAGAGAGAGAGAGAGAGAGAGAGAGAGAGAGAGAGAGAGAGAGAGAGAGAAAAGAGAAAAAAAAAGAGAACAAAAAAAACACACACGAAGAATACGAAAATGAGATTTCTATTTATATAAGGAATTTGCGGGATTAAGAAAAGCGTGGCTTGAAGGAGGGAAGTCAGCGAAGGACAACAGTGAGTTGGGCGAGACGTGAGGGAGGGAATGAGGGAGGCTGTGAGGAAAGCTGCTGATTGACTCCTCGTGGCAGCGTTACTGTAAAAGAAGAGCGAATGAACCTGAAACTAATAGTTGGTTCCTGTATTTTTGGTATCTTCATCATCCCACCACCTTCTCTCTTCTTAGCCTGCCTCTTCATGTCCCTTCGCCTCTCTCGCAGCTCCTTATAGACTAGGAATATAATCTCAAAATTTTACATGAGGGATAACGGTTTGTTACAAGCTGTCACCCATGCTAGGATTGAACCATGACACCTCCTGAGCAATATTAACCTGGATGACACTTGATATTTTGATTTGGGACCTCACAGTGGGTTATTTTGTGAAAGAGGTCAATCGCGAAATATCTGATTTTCTCGAAAATACAAAAATGTCAATAAAATGACCAATAATGCAGTTACAAACTTTATTTTGGTGTCAAAATGAGCAGAATAACAAGCCATATTGTAAAAATATTGCTTTATGCTATAATAATGAGTATAGACTAGGAATATTATATGAAAAGGGGCCAATCGCGAAATATCTGATTTTCTCGAAAATACAAAAATGTCAATAGAATGACCAATAATGCAGGTACAAACTTATATTTGGTGTCAAAATGAGCAGAATAACAAGCCATATTGTAAAAGTATTGGTTTATGCTATAATAATGAGTAGATTTAATTACTTATTACAAACATAACATACATCTAGTGAAAATTTAAGTAACGCAACAGTGAATGATGGACGAAAAAGGCGCATCATTGCATATATGCAAATTTACATGTACATGAAATGAAATGAAAGAATGTCGTGTTTAAGTCACTCAGAGTCCGTTTCAATTGCCACACTGTATGGGTTGTGACACACTCCGTTATTACAGGTACATGCAGCTATGTACTTCAAGTTCTTGGCCCTACAAGAGCATCTGGAAGTTGCACAATTTTTGCACTTGCAGCAGACTATGTGTGTGAACTCGTTTGGCAGAGGATCGTCCACACTGACGTGTGGGTGTAGTCTCCTCGTAGCATCCTCGTACCATCCACTTCCAAAGGGCGACTCGATTTCAGGGATTGGTACATCTGCCTGGAACCACACCTGAGCCTGGTGGTGTGCGCATTTGATGTGTTGTTCAAGACATTTTCGACTTGGCGGAAGCTTTTCTTGGTCTTTGGTGCCCTTTTGAAACATGCGGTATCGCACATCGTTGATGTTAGTTTCGTCCGAAGCTGGTGAGTAAATGCGGCAGAAGAACTCTTCGACACTCCGTATGGTGGATTCTGACAACGTGCCACGTCCGAGGTCATCAAGCAATGCTCCGTGTTGCTGGAATACCTTCCATGTCGTCTTTTTCCCGTGTCCACTTGGTTGACTGACTGTGTCACATCCTGTAACCGCATGGTACACCAGGATGTTACGCTGCATGGTCGGTGTCAACTGTATGTCGTGCACAGCCACATAACGCCGTTCCTGCCTTGTGCCAGTTCTCATCCAGAGCTCTCCACTTAATTGTCCCGCGAAGTGTGTGAGCAGTACCAATACGTCGGTGTCCCTGCACGAGACTATGGGCCAGATTGTCAAATGTTTTGTTATGTTTTGAGCCGCGACGAATATCGTCGCATCGCGGTGAAGGTAAAGAAACGAAGACCAAGCACAGACCATGTCTTCACCATTCCCTTCGCGGGCGCTGATATCCTCTGTACTTTTCATCCCATTATTGGATAAGATAAAGACATTTCAGTGACTTTGTTACTTTTTACTTGTTTATTGACGAAATTAACCTTTGTGCGTAATAAAAAGAGTGGTTTAAAATCTCACCGGGAGACAGGGGCGGGCTGGGCAGAGCGGTGCACTCGGCGTCTGGCAGGCGCGCTGGCAAATGCGGGGCGGAGCGGGGCGGGGTGGGGCACACTTGTTTTCGTACTTTCGTATTCATTCAGTCACGACTCACTTCCCTGGTTTTTGAGACACTAACTATTATTTCCCAACCAAGTTTCACTGATTTTACTGAAGGAGATACATTGTTGCACAGCACAGACGTGGCATAGTACTCCTTCCAGCATACCAACCTTACCGTGACGGGACTACACCAAGCCGCGGAAGGATTCAACGTTACCCTGGGTCCCCTTGTAGCGCAGAGAACTCGTCGTATGGTCCCGTCATGGGAAGGGAAAGGTGACATTTAACAATCTGGCCCTATGATCCGTTCGTATCCATCCATATAGGCCGCCTTGGCATGCAATATTAAACATGTATCGGCCTCCTCGTGAGATGATTGCAGCTGTTCAACATCAGACCCCTGTGACGATGCTACTTTGGTTTCTTCCTCAAACCCACCTGCAGTGATCAACTCACAAGTGGGTCGGCTCTTGTTTGCCTCCAACATCATTTGATCGCTGAGAAACTTGGTAAGATTTGCCTTGTTTTCTGGTAAGTCCATGAACTGCTTCCAGTTGGCAGGGAGTGGAATCTCTCTGCTGTCAATCTTGCGCCGGAAAGAACGTACTCGCCCCTCTCTCCTTTCCCGGGTCCCAGACTTGATTGATGTGATACGATATTGATCGAAAACCACATCGACTCTTGAGCAGTGCTCATTGAAATGACTGAACACTGATGCATTGAAGACATCAGCCAGATCTCCAAATTACTTTGCCCTCGTTGGTTTTCCAATGGCTTGTACCAATGCCTGACCATCTATGATAAAACATGTCTTAAGCGAAGACTTTGGCATTACCTCAACAGTTTCTCCATCCTCCAAGATCTTCCCGAGCGCAGCTTTATTCGTAGGACGTAGGCGTCCTGCCGTGTCTGCCAATGACAGTGGTACCGGTGTTAGTTCATGACTCAGAAGTCTTTTAAGGTCTATATCACGTCCGGAGTCCTGTGCCACAAGAAGCCGCTGGAACAGAAGCCTGTCTGCTTTGATGGTTTGACCCTTTTGACTAGCATCCTTCCTCGTTTCTAGTGTGTACATTGTCGTCAGTGTAGGACTCTGTGACTGTTTCAATTTTACATGAAAGCCGAAGTCTTGTTTGCAAATCCGTGATTCCACAAATTCTTTGATCTTTGATTCTCCATGGGTTTCAGCGGTCAGTAAAGCGTTCTTGATGTTTTCAGGGGCAAGATCCATTGTCATCAGACAGGTCAAGTCGTCGCCTGCGTTGCTCTCACTGTTAAATATTGTGAATCGTGATAACTTTTCCTGTAGCTTTTAAACATCTTCTCTGTCCCTCTTTATTCTTGCTGGACCGACATCTTTGTACGCAGATGGTGCATACTCGGTGTTAAACTCACCAAATTGGCCTCGATGAAAATTACTGATGCATGTGATATCGAATCATAGATGCAACAATAAACAATAGATCTAGTCGATACGTCTATCGTTTATAAAGGATTCAAAGGATTAGGAATCCATTACAATAGTTTTTGCCATTCTTTTTAACAGTTCCCAATTCTATAGCATAAACCAATATTTTTGAAATATGGCTTGTTATTCTGCTCATTTTGACACCAAAAATAAGTTTGTAACTGCAGTATTGGTCATTTTATTGACATTTTTGTATTTTCGAGAAAATCAGATATTTCGCGATTGACCTCTTTCACAAAATAACCCACTGTGAGGTCCCAAATCAATATATCAAGTGTCATCCAGGCTAATATTGCTCAGGAGGTGTCATGGTTCAATCCTAGTATGGGTGATAGCTTGTAACAAACCGTTACCCCTCATGTGATTTCTGGGCCCCTTTTCACATAATATTCCTAGTCTATTAGCTCTTCACGCCCTGGCCTTCTCTCGCCCTACCTACCTGCCTTGTCCATTGTATAGTGTATTTTTTTCCTCGTTTCTCTTTGCCTCGCTCGTTTTAAGCCTGATGTATAGCGCCATTTATTTACTTACGCATCTTTTTTTCCCGTTTTTAAATATTCACCTTTCCCTGTCCAGTCCTGAGTCATCCATCTTTCCTCTGGCTGTTTCCTTTCCTGTATTTTTTTTCTTCAATGTCACTCCCTTCGAAGCGTCTCAAGGCTTGTTCATCTCGCCTCGCTTCTACCTGCATTTACTTCATCGCCAGGTAATTCTGAATGTACAAAATTCTATATTGTTGCCCCGCACATGTGTTTACTAGATTATGGCCGAACTGTCTCAGAATGTGGTTTATGTATCTCGCCACACGCCCCGCCGCCCCAGGGACCCACGCGTCACCACCAGACTATATTGGCAATGTGTTGGGGATGAGTTATACGTGCGCACGGCTCCTTTCATCTTCCTTGTGCATCCCCGGGCCCCCGACCCTGAAGCCAGCCTAACCTGAACACACTGATCTTTTCTCCATCACTTTAGACTTCACCATCTTTCCCGTCTTCATAATTATATATAGCCTTAATCTTTCCCGGCATGAACAGCCATCATCACAGCCCTCACGCTCAGATCACACTTTTATCAGCTGTCCTATCAGCGTGTGCAATAAAGGAACGCTGATGTTATAAGTTACACAAGTACTGCAATTATCATAACCATCTTTAACACCACATAATCATATGAGATCATAAATAGAGCCAATATTTATACTCACCTAGCGTACAGAGATGAGGCAAGGGATCTACTGCTATAGGCCAGACTCACCTAGCGTACAGAGATGAGGCAAGGGATCTACTGCTATAGGCCAGACTCACCTAGCGTACAGAGATGAGGCAAGGGTTCTACTGCTATAGGCCAGACTCACCTAGCGTACAGAGATGAGGCAAGGGTTCTACTGCTATAGGCCAGACTCACCTAGCGTACAGAGATGAGGCAAGGGATCTACTGCTATAGGCCAGACTCACCTAGCGTACAGAGATGAGGCAAGGGATCTACTGCAATAGGCCAGACTCACCTAGCGTACAGAGATGAGGCAAGGGATCTACTGCTATAGGCCAGACTCACCTAGCGTACAGAGATGAGGCAAGGGATTTACTGCTATAGGCCAGTTTATCAGTCCAAATATGGCGATTTTGTGTGTGTAGATATGTACAGTCACCTGCGCTGATTCTCCTACCGCCTTTGACACTTCAAGACCCCATATTCGAGGTCAGACGACATATGTCAACTACCCACTGACAGGAGCAGTCATTGGCTGTGACTCTTGTGACTTGTCAATAAGGCCCGCCTCCTGCCCTCCCCCTGCCCTCTCCCCCACCCTCTCTCCCTCTCCTCCCTATCTCCTATTCCCCTCTCTCTCCTATTCCCCTCTCTCTCCTATTCCCCCCTCTCTCTCTCTCTCTCTCCTCTCTCTCTCTCTCTCTCTCTCTCTCTCTCTCTCTCTCTCTCTCTCTCTCTCTCTCTCTCTCTCTCTCTCTCTCTTTCTTTTTCTTTCTCTATGTCCTCTCTCTCTCTCTCTCTTTCTTTTTCTTTCTCTCTCTCTCTCTCTCTCTCTCTCTCTCTCTCTCTCTCTCTCTCTCTCTCTCTCTCTCTCTCTCTCTCTCTCTCTCTCTCTCTCTCTCTCTCTCTCTCTCTCTCTCTCTCTCTCTCTCTCTCTCTTTCTCTCTGAAAAAACCATAACATACAGACAGGAGAGTCACCGGTGTGTGTGTGTGTGTGTGTGTGTTGCTTGAAAGTATTACATAAGAAAATAAGGAAGCTACAAGAGGCCGTGAGACCTATACGTGGTAGTTATTAATTGAATAAAGTCTTCATTGGCTGTGACTGTTGTGACTTAAGTCAATGTATAGCAGTGGGATTGGGTATCTATCTGTGCGTCTCTCTCTCTCTCTCTCTCTCTCTCTCTCTCTCTCTCTCTCTCTCTCTCTCTCTCTCTCTCTCTCTCTCTCTCTCTCTCTCTCTCTCTCTCTCATCTTTTTTGAAGTGACAATATTTTTCCATTTTCATTATGCGTTACTCTTATGTCCCTTTGTGTGTGTGTGTGTGTGTGTGTGTGTGTGTGTGTGTGTGTGGTTGTGACGCCTTAGCGTGCATTTCCCCGCTTCGATTGGTGATGGTGACGATGGAATCCAGGAAGCCGTCCACCCTGCACACCTTCAGGCACTTGTGGTAGGTGTTGCCGGCACACGCGTGCACGGTGGAGGGCGGGGGCGGGGCAGACGGCCAGCACCTCGGGCACCGCGCCGGCCCCGCCACCTCCACCCTGGGGCGCGCCTCGCGCAGCAGCGGGAGCAGCACGTCGCGGGTCCCCATCACCCTGAAGACCCTGATGACGGCCGTCCCTCCCTGGTGCGTCACCATCTTCACGG
>JACEEZ010023301.1:230000-232500 GCA_016584305.1 Chionoecetes opilio
AATGCAGGAAAACAGAATCAGAAATGTTCAGTAAAAGGTCTATAGATAGTGACTATTTCTTCATCATGTTCTGCTAATGCCACTCTACTGTAATGTAATGCTAATAAGTAATGGCCCTGCTGCTGCCTGGCGGGGCTCGTCGATCACGCCGGGCACTCAGTCGCCGCGGCTGAAGGCAACAGCGCGTGGCAGGTGTGCGTGCAGCCCCGCGTGCCTCGTGGCGGTGAGTGCCGGGCCGGGCAGCCACACACCACCCTCCCGCCGAGGCCCCTGAAGCAGGGCGCGGCCGGCCCTTGCCTCGCCCCCATTACCCACCACACACTCGCGCCTCACTCCGGCAAAGTAGAAGAACCTCAGCCACGCAATGCTGCGCTGCAGGTACTGCTGCACGCCGCCCTGACGCCACAGCACGCGGTGACCGTGCTGGCATGGCACCAACACGGCCCTGCGCCGTGAAGAGGCCGGCACGGCGACGCGGAGACGCACGGTGGCGGACGTTTGGGGGTCGAGGGGAGGGCGGGGATCAGTCTTGGGACGCGAGGAAGTAACGGGTGACTTGTTGATAGGTTCTTTAGCGGCGCCTTCAGTAACACGTAGTGCTGGGTGTTCTGATCCTGATCCTGATCCCTGGTGCTGATCGTCACTTGAGGGATTGGAGGGACGAGGGGGGGTGGCGCTGAAGGGGTTCCAGGGGCACGGCGTGAGGTAGGAGCCGGGAAAGGTTTGTTTCTTGATCAATTTTTCGTGTAATTGGTCCGGCGTGAGCTTTTTGGAGAGACCTTCAATGGCCTGCGTCACAACGGTGAGGAAGGAACAGCGTGTTGTGTCCCACGTGGCATGCAGACTAAACTATATCTTCACATCTTGCAACGCTCGCCACATGATTTCCTTCAGGACCGAGCGTTGCGCCACGTAATTGGCCATGCTCATAACGCTGAGCAAGTCACGTTGCGCGTGGGGGAATAGTTCCGACTCTTGCTCTCCCTTCCTCTTAACATCAGCCAGTTTGCCCTGACAAGAGGCCTGCGGGCGATAGGCTATACCGAAGTCAATGATGTGGAACACGGGCTACGAAACGGTGCCGGTGAAGGTGATGTTAAAGGACTAAATGTCGTTGTGAAGGATGCCCCTGGCGTGGATCTCGATCAGCCGCTGCGAGATGAGAATTATTGAATGCAAAAACTCCCCCACCGAACACTGGCTTACATACTCGTCGTAAATGGGTCCCACATATTCCTGGACTAAGGCGGGCGGGGTCACACACACAGCCAGCAGCCGTGGGGCTCCACCGGCCCCGTCCAGCTCTACCAACAAGCGAGCTTCTTGTAACAGCGGCACGAGTTGCCCGGCATCGTAAAGCTCCTTGACAACCGCCTCGGTGTCTTTATAAACCACCCGCCTGACCGAGCCGAAGCCGCCGCGGCCTACGAAGTGTCCGGCGCCCAGGCCGCGCAGCTCCTCCACGCTGAGGAACGCCACGTGCCCTCGAAGGAAGTGTTGGTCTGTTTCTGCACCTCCAGCACGGGTTTTGTACCTTGCGTCTTCAGCAATCGCAGGGTAGCTGTTCCTTGCCCGGTGACGCGATCGCCACACACGCCACGCGGAGACCGCCACCAGCCATGCCGCCAGCGCCACGATGCACCTTATGATGCTACGAATAAGCCTAATCCTTTCCAGTAAATGTGTTATACAGGCATCGTAGCGGAGGAAACGCCTCTCGTAAAGACCTTCCCCCAAGAGCGGCAGGAACCTGAGCCTGGCGGATGGCGGCGTGCAGGTCTCGCTGTGCGGCAACACGGCGGCCAGCCTCACACGACCCAGCCACCGCACGCCAGCCACTGCGTTGTACAGCCTGACTGGTGGCGTGGTGAACAGCGCTTCTGCCTCACGCTGAAGGTCGCGCATCCTGAGAGCCTTCACGTGGGCTTCGTGGCTCCATAACTTGGCAGAAAACCACACTCCCATCATCATCATCATCAGGTTCACGGTGACGAGAAGCCAGAACATTGTCTTTCTGTCCATGGTGAGTCCTCACAGAATATGCTCCTGAAGAACAGCCTTCGCTACACCTAGGGGAGCAATATTAAGGATGATTCAACATGACCTAATAAGAAGATTGGAGTTAGGACGGTAGGACGCATGGAGTTGGCGTGATCGCCCTGCTATTGGTTCCCTTCGTCTTGGAACCCGAGACCACTTGGAGTTAAGACGATCACCTTGGTGGGTTGTTCGTATCATGACTACTGAGACAGGATCCAATGTCAATGCCACCAGCCAATGACGAACTGTTTCTAAAACTTCTCGACCAATCACAAGCCAACAAGACTTATTTGCGGGCAAGAATGGCATGAGAGCGCCTCTTTCTCCTCCCCACACACGGATCCACCTCCTCGATGAGCTGAATCAACACATGCTGGGAAACCTGTAGTGCGGAGTCAATAGGGACTTTTAAAAGGAGGCTAGATCATTTCATGGATGGGGATGAAAGGTGGATGTAGGT
>JACEEZ010023301.1:237500-240000 GCA_016584305.1 Chionoecetes opilio
GGGCGGGTAGGTGAATGAGAGTGAGCGAGATTTGATCCCATTAATTAACACCACCGTGTGACTTCATTAGCTAGGTAGAATTTCTGCCCAGCTGCCTGGGTGTGGACGTGGCATGGGGATTATCCCTCAGCCTCCTCAGGTCAAGGAAATAAGTAAGGTGGCGTGGGATTGAAGGAAGATATTGTTGATGCCATCATGCTTTTACGATGCAATACATAAAATAAATGCACCCTAATTCAGGTATATATATATAATATATATATATATAATATATTTTATATATATATATATATATATATATATTATATATATATATATATATATATATGATAAGATAGATAGATAGATAGATAGATAGATAGAGTTAATGATTTGTAAGTCTCTGGTATAGAAGGAAATTATGAAATGTATATAGAGATAAATGAGTAGAAGTTACTATGTGTTGTATGTACATACCTGTACAAGTCTGTGTATATTAATCACAATGGAAAATGATTAGTAATTTTGTCAATTATTGATTTTGTTTATGAAAGTCAAATGTTTTTGGGTACGAAAATAGTTCGAAATTACGGTACGAAAATTAATCGTACTAGTACGGTACGATGCAAATATTCAGGTACGGAACGGAATTACGGTACTGTATTTATCTGAGGTACGAATTACGAAAAATGTTACCGTACCGTACCGTACTACATGCCCTGGTCACTGGTGTGAGCCAAGTGGGAGGGGCGGTCAGCACAATTTAGGTCATTTGCATTCCTGCCGCAAGGTTTTCCCGGAGATTGAGTGGAGGCAACGCGGTCCCTGAGGCGCCGCTGTGAGCTGCCCGGAACACTGAGCGTCTTGTCCAGGCGTAGTCCATGGCGCAGCGGTCCGAGGCGGTGACACGCGGTGAAGGAGGTCATTCTGCTGCCTAAGTGGAGGGATCGTTGTTAGGGATGGACGCCTCATGGCGCTGTGAAGGATACATGTGCAAGCAAACACAACTCGCTATAATCATATGAACCAATTCACCAAATGTCAAGCATTAATGAGTGATTGGACGCTGGTTTATTCATGTTCTTGCCTCCTGGTCATCCCTCCGCCGCCATGCACAGGGCAGCCTGAAGGGGCGAGAAATTACATTCATGGCCGGTTGACAATTAAGGCCAGACGCCTGAGCCCTGACTCACGGTGCCTGACGCAGGTACCAAACGGACTTAAAAGGCAATCACTGAGCAAAGCTAGTCAGGCGGCCACTCCCACCGACTGTTTAAGGACAAAACAGACGTTGTCATGACGACCAAGGCAATCTTTTCCTCCTCCCTTTTCTGTACCCATCCTCCTCCTCCTCCTCCTCCTCCTCCTCCCCTCCTCCTCCTCCTCCTCCTCCTCCTCCTGCTGAATAGATTACAGTGTAGATGTGAACTACGCATTTACTGTTTGGGTCTAGCTTAAATGGCACACTTTGCAGGTTCTAATCTGTGGTAAGTACAGGGATGCATTCCTCAGGCGGCCCGCCCGGCGCTCATCAAGTGCACTACAGGCTGTCAACTTTGCCTCTTGTCGGAGACCATTAAGAAGGAGACGCTGCTTGAGGGTCTCTCAGCTGTGTCCTGGAGGGGCTGCAGACCCACACCTCCGGAGGAATCAGACGACAAGGCGACAGGGAGCCAGGAGCCGGTGTTGAGCCAGACGCGTCCGCCGATCAATACTGAGAGGGGTGTGTGAGCCTTTAGTGGCGGGATGGTTGTTGTGGAATTTAAGAGTCGCTCGTGTATCCCTAGGGGGGGTGGGGGTAAAGGGGCGTGGAGAACAAGGTGAGGGATGATTTGGACATGAACCCAGACCATCGAGGAAAGTATCAAGATCTTTACACCCTCGGCCTTTACTTATAATATGGGCGGTATTTTTTAAAGTAATTTCTTGTTCTTCGTTAGTAATGTTTCATATAGTGATATGTTAAGTTTCACATTCAGTATGATTAAATAATTAGTTACATTAGAAGCTGTGCAAAACTAGATTTATACACACTTCACCGCCTGTATCAGTGGCGTTCTAAGGTTAGGAAGGTCTTGTGGGCGGCTACGAAAGCATCCCACCTTACAAAACAGTTAATTTTTTTCGAGGAATTTAACAACCAATGATACTCTGTTACTTATACTTCGTTTAGGGAAAAAAAGGAAATAAGAAAGTTGAAGACATGCAAAATAAGGAATGATTGAATTAAAGTATTAATAATTTTACTTTGCATTTCATTATTCATGAGCATGAGTGGGAGGACATTCATTTTCATTCAATGAGGATTATTCATTATTCATGAGTGGATAGAACATGTTTCACGGAGAGTAAGGACTGCTGAGTGAAATCGTTGAGAGAAAAAAAATATATAATGTGTTGAATATCATGTACGAAATACTGAACACGTGAAGAGCTAACATTCCCAAACAATGACGGCGCCCCACGGCGAGGCACAGCAGGAAATGGAGGGATTATTACATGAAAGACCGGCGAGGAGGGA
>JACEEZ010023301.1:245000-262500 GCA_016584305.1 Chionoecetes opilio
AGAGAGAGAGAGAGGATTTCGTCTGATATATATAGGAATATATATATATATATATATATATATATATATATATATATATATATATATATATATTTAGCTATTCCCTTTTATGATATTGTTGAATTAGAAAATATATTGAACACCCACTATTTCCACCTTATTTTATCTCTATCATATTTTCCTCTAAAATATCATCCAATTACAAGTAAGTGCATTGAACACTCAATATTTCTACCTTATCTCATCTCATATATTGATCCGAATATCTCATATGTTATATCTCTTTCTGAGAGAAGTATAGAAGATTGTTGCAACCCCAAGTATTATGTATGGCGTGGGTGTGGTTGCGTGGAATGAGAGTGCCTTAAAGAAATCAGAGTTAGGGTTTAATAATGTAATGAGAATGACACTGAACGCAGTAAGTATGCAGCAGTAGAAACGCTGTGGGATGGAGTACATAAAACGCCTGACTTCCAACAACAAATAAAAAAAAAATACTGGTAGAGATAAAAAAAAAGAGTGAATAGTCTCATGTCTTTTGAACAAACAATAACAAAGGGATAATCAAGTGGAAGTGTTTACGCCTCCATAGATCAAGCTCTCGCGGCAGGCCAAACATGCAGGAGTCAGCTGGCGCGGCGACAAGGTGGGCGGGTGGGCAGCAGCACCTCGCCAAAGCCGTCTCTATTACATACAGACGGCTTTGACCTCGCCCTGCAGTGAGGCCCACAGCCCTGCCCGCGCCGCGATGCCAGCACCACAACAGCATGCCAGATTGACCTTGAAGCGCAGGATAGTTAAGATGCAGGTCGGTTGCGTCTTGCAGATACCCGAAGGAGATACTAGCCCTGACGCCCTTATCTCCGTCCGCCTGTTTATGGCTTCGTAAAGATAGGTGATCGGCCGTCCAGTGCAGGCGTCGTCAATGGTATTAAGAGACAATTTAACACATCTGGCGTTAACCGCATGAAATGTGTCCCGGGTGCAGCCTCTAAAGTGTAGCGGAGGCTTGAGTCAAGGGTGGAGGGGCTTGGCGTGGCGGCCTCTGTGCCTTGGCGGAGATGCTAAGAAACGGGACGACACACCGGCCCGACGGCATTCCTCTCGAGGCTGCCCCTCCAAAAACAGTCAGCGTCTTCCCTTACGTATTGGTTGACCATGTTAGGGCGTCGCTGCGCTCCCAGGTGGGCGAGACCCTTACGCCCCTGCTTACGCCCTCCCATCCATTCCTCGCTACCCTGCCGCCCACCTGTCTGCCACACTTCTTGCCTTCCCCCTTTCCCCTCCCTTAATTCACATCCCATGCCATCTGTTTTTACTTCTTCCCTTCTTACTTTTACGTTTTCTCCATTAGCAATATCATATCATTCCATTCATCAGTGTCATGGTCATCATCATCATTTTCTTCTTCTTCTTCTTCATCTTTTTTTTCTTCTACCTAAACACCCCAGTAGGTTGTCGTCTTCCAAGCAGCAGGGACGCAGAGCTTGAATTATCCTGCACTCCTCTTCGCTATCCTGTTTATGTGCAAAGTTTTCCTCGTTCTTTTAAAGCAATATCCACCCTATCATTATTCATTTTTATTCCTTGTACTTCGAATCGGAATTTTCTTCATTTCTCCTTTCTACCCACCGACATGTTTTGCTCTTTGTTTATCTGGTGTCACGTTTACCGTTCAGTGGGGTGGGTAGAGACGTTAGGGGGAGGAGAAGACGTTGTAGACAGGGGGGCAGGTGAGGGAGGGCTGTGTGGTGCACGTAAGTGGGAGGTCGTGTGGGGAGTGGAGGAGGATGTCCCGCTATAAGTTTAGGTAGATCAGTAACGCAATTAGCCGTCCATGTAGTTGGTGGGGACGAGGAGGGTAGGAGGTGGGCGAGGGGTGGGCTCAGGAGGAGGAGGAAGGTTCATCAGTCTCGGAGCCTACAGGGAGGAGGGGGCGCCTGTCGCTACCTGACGGCGGCTGACAAATGAGGATCCGAGCTCGTTTCGCACACCAGCCTCGTAAAATGCATCTCGTACCCAAGACGTTTCGTACATACATACATAGAGAGGTCTCGTGCAAATACTGATTCCTGCACAGCGGCGTAGCTCCTCGGGGCGTTTTGTAGCATTTTGTTTTCGATTTTTCTTTCATTACAGCTTTCTTCTCTTAGCTAGCTGGAGTTACACACACACACACACACACACACACACACACACACACACACACACCACACACACCACACACACACACACACACAACAACACACACACACCACACACACACACACACACACCACAACACATATACCCACCACCACCCACCCCCACCCACCACCACCCACCCACCCACCCACCCACCCACCCACACCCACCCACCCACCACCCACCCACACCACACACACACACACACACACACACACACACACTGTTTTTCTAAGTAGTGTTTTCTGTTTCACTTTTCCACCAACAATACATCAAAGCAGGATGACGAGGCTCTCCACGCCATTAATTCTTCAAAGCAAAGAATGAACAGAACAAAGTGATATAGAAAAAAACGAATTGCTTAAGTTTCAACATACTTTACTCACACACACACACACACACACACACACACACACACACACACACACACACACACACACACACACACACACACACACACACACACACACACACACATCCTTAACGGTAAATCGATTTCCTAAGAATAGATGGGGTATTTTTATAGGAAGATATTTACAATAAAGACAAGACTTGTATGCTGATATATTACAATAATCTAAACGAGGCTGCCAGGCGAGGCTAAGGTGTGTAGGATAATCCCACCTCTATTTTGTTGTATACCTTCATGTGCTACAAATATAGCCTTAATACTCTCACCTCACCCCCAAAAAAAATGAGGCAAAAAATAGATGAATGGACGGACGTAAATCTCGTACTCGTATAAATCATAAAAAAGCCCCTAGTATCGTGCATGCAGTTTATGACGATAATGTGTGCCAGGCTGCGATATACCATTGTGGCAGACAGAACGAAGCTTATGGCGATGGTCGAGGGATATCTTATAGGATCGAAGCCAAGCACGCACACACGTCGCCAAGTGGTGAGTGTGAAGCAGTAAGGCAGGCCCCCCTCTCCCCCTCCCTCTCCCTCCCCCTCTCCTTCAAAAATCTTAATAACCATAAAAAAAAAAAAAACACAATATGACATTTATGGTTGTAAAGAGTTTATAAATTCCTCCTTCAAACCAATCTTTTTGTACATAAATCCATACACTCTTTACCTTTAGACCTTGGCTTTAGAGCAATACCCTACAATGTAACCCGAAGACCACATGATTTACGTATACCATTGTGCAGGACATCACATGCACAACAGAGTATCTTGTCAAGAGGAACTAAAAGCTGGAACAACTTACCAGAACATTTTATTACTGATGAAAACTTAAAATCTTTCAAACGTAACTTGATGAAAAGCATGCTTGACAAATACAATGAAAATTTATAAACTCTTTACAACCATAAATGTCATATTGTGTTTTTTTTTTTTTTATGGTTATTAAGATTTTTTTTTTTTATGCATTTAAAATGATTGGTTTACTATTGTTAACTTCCATATTATCATCCATAAAATATTATATTTTCAAAATGGCCTGACCAGTCCCTTGCTATGTTATTATGTATTATAGCTTTCAGGTCCTATAAAAGCTTCGGCTTATTGGACCTGGCTTTATCACTATATGTAATATGTTCATATGTACAAAACTACATGGCCAAATAAATATATCAATATCAATATCAATATCTCCCTACCCCCCACTCTGCCTCCCCCCCCCCCCCCACTCATACTCTTTGATCGGTCGTAATGGCGCGCCGAGCCTCCGTTAACAGTGATGATGGACGACCTATTCACCTTACTCAGTAATTCACTCACACATGTTAGATGAAGTTTTTTTCCCCTCTCTCTCTCTCTCTCTCTCTCTCTCTCTCTCTCTCTCTCTCTCTCTCTCTCTCTCTCTCTCTCTCTCTCTCTCTCTCTCTCTCTCTCTCTCTCTCTCTCTCTCTCTCTCTCAAGTTATGCATAGTTTTGAACATTGAACTTACAAGCTTGTCTTCTTGCGAGTGTTTTGAATTGGTACAACTGCAGAAAGAAAAATAGAGATGGATTAACTTCAAGGTATAGTGCAACAAATATATACGTAGTCATTCTCATTGTACCAGAGAGAGAGAGAGAGAGAGAGAGAGAGAGAGAAGAGAGTTTAGTCATCCTTTTATTTTAAGGTTCTAAAACATTATCACCTTGATAAACCTACATTTAACACCTGCATTTTCTTGTTTTCCCTCAGGTGGTAACTACCCACACACGTCACTCTGCCCTTGTCGTCCTTGCCTTCAACGGCCACAGAAGACCGCTACACCACCGCCAAGGTAAGTGTGAACTGAAAGCTGCAACTCTCACCCTTTTACTGTGATGGCTGATGAGTGCTGCCGCCTACTGCTGATGAAGAGCCGCTGTCGGTTTCTTCTTATTAAATATATAGTAAGACTTATTGTGCGTCTTGACAATTCTAAACCGGCGCGTCATATTGCTTAGCAGTTAGAATAGGTGTAGATGGTGAGATGTGACGTGGTGAACCTGTCATGGTTTGCAAGTGTTTGGGGCGAGATGCAGTGCATGAGCCACACATTTGTTGTAATCATTTGCGTGATCACTGCGGTCAGGAACAGACTAGCGTGGTGAGGGTCTTTAGGGGGATGTCAGTATGCACGAAGCTTGATGGTCAGATGGAAAATACATACATGGGGGTTGTTAGCTTTTAGACTCAAGAGTAATCAAGAGTAAATTAGGATCAATGAGGAAATGTTCTAATACGGGTATAATGCGATGAATGGCTGCAGCTTCGATAAAAATAATCACTTTGGTCAGAAATTGTTGGAGACGAGGTTCCTGCGACACTAGCTCGGCGTGTACTGCAGGGCCCAACCTAAAGTGTCAGCGCGACGCCCGCCGTGATGGTGTGTTGCCACCGGTCTGGCGTTGGTTGTACTCTGGAGTTAGACCAATTGACTTTTAAAGTCATTTTAAGATAGACGGTCAGTTGATCATGCTCTGGAGCCTCGGTGAGACAAGTAATCACGCAAAGAAAATTATATATTTTTAGGCAGTTTAATCAATCCTAATCAAAAGTAGATGGTATGAATAATCAACTGATTTTAAGTGTTTAGAAATGTTTCTTTCACTTGTGCTTCAAGATTAAAGGATTGAAGTCAGGTTCCTCCCAACACGAAGCTACTGGAGTTGATGGGCACATATTTTCCGCGAGATAATCTGCTACAATCGACAAAGTTGCATTGAGACGGACAGAAAGGAGTGACGTGCTTGGAGTCCAACTGTTTTATCAGTCAGTCAGGCGCGAGGAACACGATATGTTGCCTTCGTGTTGTGAACAAAGAATAGTAATCCTGTTCTGGTAACCTGAGCTGATGGTGAACGATTATATTCTGGTGTGTGTGTGTGTGTGTGTGTTTGGAACAGGTTTGTAGCGTCACACAAGTTGATGCATCACAAAGGATGCATAAAAATGTACACCTGTGATAAATGGAGGAGAAAGTCTGGCATGAAAATGTACACCTGTGATAAATGGAGGAGAAAGTCTGGCATGAAAATGTACACCTGTGATAAATGGAGGAGAAAGTCTGGCATGAAAATGTACACCTGTGATAAATGGAGGAGAAAGTCTGGCATAAAAATGTACACCTGTGATAAATGGAGGAGAAAGTCTGGCATGAAAATGTACACCCCTAATGCTGGGGCAACACGTATTGGATGATGATCAATGCCGGGCTCGAGTGATCAGGTGCCTCCATCATTCTCCTTTTAGGGACCACTTCGATAATTTGTATAATGGAGAAATTACTGGTGGAAGCTGAAGGACACGTCCGTGGCAGGTGGTCTTTACTCTTTAACTCATACCTCCTCCTCCTCCTCCTCCTCCTCCTCCTCCTCCTTCTCCTTCTCCTTCTCCTTCCCCCTTCCTCCTCCTCCTCCTCCTCCTCCTCCTACCTCCTCCTCCAAATATTGCCAAAACTGACTAGTCTACTCAGTCATTTAATCTCCTTTTAAGACTTGCTGTTATCTTTTATTGTAATGTTCTTGTGCTCAAAATGTTCTGCTCCATGCACTCGTCCTCACTCTCGTCCTCGCCCTTCTGCTGTAACCCAAGTCCTCGTTCACCAAGGTCCTCCTCTTTCATCTAAGGGATCAACGAATTTTTCTCAATATACTGTTTTGTGTTTTTGAGCTATTTATGCGGAATCTTTATTACTACTTTTGCTGTGTAAATGTCTGTGTTTATGATGGCGGCATTTGTGTGCGTGTGCGTGTGCGTGCGTGCATACGTACGTGCGTGCGGACGTGCGTGCGTGCGTGCATACGTGCGTGTGTGTGTGTGTTATTCACCCGTGGTCTTGTCCACGCGAGCTGCCTCGCGATCGCCAGTTTCACTCGCTCAGTGCGAGTTTGGAGCTCATTATTACCGATATTTGGGCAATGCTGGGACCTCACACACCACATACCCTCACCCCCTTGCTCAAGGGGGACAGTAACCGCTCGAATTTATCAGTGAAAAATCCCCAGGAGCGCGAGGATTCGAACCGCCTACCCACAGAGTGGGAGACCAGCACGCTATCAACCTGACCATCGCGCGAGTGTGTGTGTGTGTGTGTGTGTGTATGAGAGAGAGAAAGAGAGACCCTGTTATGGGGGTTTTGTTGAAGAGTTCAATGAAAATGACGCCATCACCATAGAACTCTTCAACAAAACCCAGATACCAGAGTCTATCTCCTCTCTCTCATACACACACACACACACTCGCGCGATGGTCAGGTTGATAGCGTGCTGGTCTCCCACTCTGTGGGTAGGCGGTTCGAATCCATATTTGTAGTAGTGGTAGTAGTAGTAGTAGTAGCAGCAGCAGCAGTAGTAGTAGTAGTAGTAGTAGTATAGTAGGTAGTAGTAGTAGTAGTAGTAGTAGTAGTAGTAGTAGTAGCAGCAGCAGCAGTGGTATCAAAGAAATACAAGAAGGCAGTATCAGCATCAGTCACCTACTTCATGTCACAGTTTGCACGACAGTTCGTCATAAACTTATAATATGAATGTTCCCAGCGACTTTGTATAACATATTCGCTGTATTGTAGTAGTATACGTATAGACGCATCTATAATCTTTAACAGGCAGGCAGAGCTGGGGTGTCTTCTGTAGGAAGATAAGTTTGTAATACATAGAACTTCCTCGTATAAAGTTTGCAGAATTTGAGGAAATCGGAACAGTGATACAATTAAATACACAATGCTGTAATTTACCTTAAATCGAGAACTTATTCAGAAGTTATCTCTTCAGTCTAAATTTGTTTAGAGCTTTGCTGGCTAAATCGGTATAGAGTTATGTTGCCTAAATCGGCATAGAGCTCTGCTGCCTATATTGGCATAGAGCTCTGCTGCCTTTATTGGCATAGAGTTCTGCTGCCTATATTGTTATAGAGCTCTGCTGCCTATATTGTTATAGAGCTCTGCTGCCTTAATTGGCGTAGAGTTCTGCTGCCTATATTGTTATAGAGCTCTGCTGCCTTAATTGGCATAGAGCTCTGCTGCCTATATTGTTATAGAGCTCTGCTGCCTTTATTGGCATAGAGCTCTGCTGCCTTTATTGTTATAGAGCTCTGCTGCCTTTATTGGCATAGAGCTCTGCTGCCTTTATTGGCATAGAGCTCTGCTGCCTTTATTGTTATAGAGCTCTGCTGCCTTTATTGGCATAGAGTTCTGCTGCCTATATTGTTATAGAGCTCTGCTGCCTATATTGTTATAGAGCTCTGCTGCCTTTATTGGCATAGAGCTCTGCTGCCTAAATTGTTATAGAGCTCTGCTGCCTTAATTGGCATAGTTCTGCTGCCTAAATTGTTATAGAGTTCTGCTGCCTTTATTGGCATAGAGCTCTGCTACCTAAATTGTTATAGAGCTCTGTTGCCTTAATTGGCATAGAGTTTTGCTGCCTAAATTGTTATAGTTCTGCTGCCTTTATTGGCATAGAGCTCTGCTGCCTTTATTGGCATAGAGCTCTGCTACCTAAATTGTTATAGAGCTCTGCTGCCTTAATTGGCATAGAGTTCTGCTGCCTAAATTGTTATAGAGTTCTGCTGCCTTTATTGGCATAGAGCTCTGCTGCCTTTATTGGCATAGAGCTCTGCTACCTAAATTGTTATAGAACTCTGCTGCTTAAATTGTTATAGAGCTCTGCTGCCTTTATTGGCATAGAGTTCTGCTACCTAAATTGTTATAGAACTCTGCTGCTTAAATTGTTATAGAGCTCTGCTGCCTTTATTGGCATAGAGCTCTGCTGTCTAAATCGGCAAAGAGCTCTGCTGCCTATATTGTTATAGAGCTCTGCTGCCTTAATTGGCATAGAGCTCTGCTGTCTAAATCGGCAAAGAGCTCTGCTGCCTATATTGTTATAGAGTTCTGCCTAAATTGTTATAGAGCTCTGTTGCCTAAATCGGTATATAGCTCAATGACTTAGTAAGTACGCTTTACGTATTTCTTGTGTCACAAAAAGGGGAATGTCTGAACGTGTTTAATATACTTAATTAAGGAGTGAACATTTTATTATTGTTTATTAAAAACCAAGTCGGAGACAAGCTTCATGTACAGCCTTAGCTCAGTAACCATGTGTGTACTTTTATTATGAACAAAACATTGATAGATGCGATTGCCTTATCATCTTGGGTTGGTCTCATCCCCTTTATATGATAGCGGCATCTTTAACACTTTGTAGATGTTTAATACTTTCATCAATGAAAATATATAATCAGTGATTTCATGTCAGTATTTGCGGCTCCGAGCAGTACATTGTTTGGACGCCGCCGGGAATGTGTTTGCATCCAAATACATCAAGAAACTTGTGTAACTTGCTGAGCATCATCAAACCAGACCTGTAGTTACAGCTTGCAGGAAATGTTTTCGGTGATAATTATTATCTACAAAATAAGTATAACTATTGAAGTATAAATTGGCAAAGAATTTGTCCATAATTAATCGGTAACTACCTGTGATACAATTGTTGGGAGATATGTTAGTGTTGCAAGTCAGGTGTGTGGTTAGTGGTTAGTGCACACGCGGGCTTAGTGACGCGCTGGATGTTACTGGCAGCTGAACGGTTGGTTAGTAGCGTCGCCCATAAGGGGGTAACGGGGTGTTGTGACAGTAACAATAGAACAGTGGAAACACAACCTGAACCTCAAAGCTCCTCACTTTTTATGAACTGTTGCCGCCTACGAGGAGCCTTATACCTTGATGGAGCCCATCAAGGCGGCGGGGTGACGTCAGGCCGGAGGCAGCGCGACAGCCGGCTACTGGTGGAGGCTGTCACCAATGTCCACGAGGAACAATAACAGCAGAAAAATATTTGTGTTGAATTATAATTTTTTTTCGATTCGAAATATTGCGTTTGAAATATTTTTCTACTGTTATTGGTCTTCAAGTTTCCATTTTCTTATACAACATCTTGAGCCCAGTTGTAAGGCAGGACATGTTAGCCACGCTGTTTAGATATTTTTTACGAGTAGACAGTAACTGGATAATTTTTTCATGTAAAAAATTAGCATAATGAAAAAAAAATCATAACACAAAAAAAAAAATCCCACCATCGCAAAATATATGCAAGGAAGAAGACTGATTCATTCCGCTGCCTTACAAAGTGGAACATTTAGTGAATAGATACATCAGTTAAGTTCCCAAGATATTTTAAAGGAATCTCAGCAAAATGGTAGAATAACAGGAAAATATGTTTTTCAGGAGCTTATCAATGAATGGTACGAAGGAATAGAGATTGTAGTTTATATCTGCATTCGTACACAGGTCAGGTGGACAGTATTCGGCTGACATGTGTAAAAAGTATATTGTGAACCTGGACAGCGGGAAGGGGAAGCGGTCTTAAGGCCGGTTCCCACTATCCCGCTTGTACGGCCGCCGTACGCCGTACAACAACAATGACGTCACAATGACGTCACAACAAAGTCTACCGCACCGCCGTACCGCTGTATGGCTGCCGTACAAAGTTAAATTCAAGTCATCTTTCCCGCTCGGCGGTGTCCGCTCGAGCGGAGTTGTCATTTGTGCCTAGTTACCACAAATACCACTCAAGCGGTGATGATGGTGACGTCATTTTTGTTGTACGGCGGCCATACAAGCGGGATAGTGGGAACCGGCCTTTACAGCTGACAACTTCAGCTGATCAATAGGTATGAAAACAGGGCTAAACAAATCTTATATCGGCAGACTGTGACACATGATGGCCTTTTTAAGACCAGAAACATCTTAGAAATCATTAACTTTGAAAAATGTAATGGAATGCCATGGAATGTTATATCTAGAAGCTTAACACATATGAACACACGAAACATGTGCAACAGCTCGGGTACGGCCCTTTGGTGAAATAGCTTGAACTTGGTTACCGACGTCACAACTGTGGCTTGTATGAAGAAATGATCAAGGAAATATCATGGAATTCAATTTCCTTTGATAACTGAAAGCCCTGATTGATGAATGGAAATGGATGATAGAAGTGTCTTTATTATCATCATCATCAGTCTTAAGTCCTGTTTGACAAATTGCATGACAAGTAAAGTTATACTAGGAAATAGACGTCATCACTAAAGATGTGGAACGTGTCCAAGCTCGCACAGGCTAAAGTCAACTTTTTAAATACCCTCACCTTAAAATACTTCTATTACAACCTGACCTAACCCAACCTAACCTTCACCATCCCCTTCTTTGATTTTCTTTCCTTTTTAACGTAACGTAAACATTTTACAAGTCTATATGCACTCTAGACCTTGCCCCCATTCGTGGAGTAAACATTTTACAAGCCAATATGCACTCTAGACCTTGCCCCCATTCGTGGAGTAAACATTTTACAAGCCTATATGCACTCTAGACCTTTCCCCCATTCGTGCAGTAAAAATTTTACAAGCCAATATGCACTCTAGACCTTGCCCCCATTCGTGGAGTAAACATTGTACAAGCCTATATGCACTCTAGACCTTGCCCCCATTCGTGGAGTAAACATTTTACAAGACAATATGCACTCTAGACCTTGCCCCCATTCGTGGAGTAAACATTTTACAAGCCTATATGCACTCTAGACCTTGCCCCCATTCGTGGAGTAAACATTTTACAAGCCTATATGCACTCTAGACCTTGCCCCCATTCGTGGAGTAAACATTTTACAAGCCTATATGACAGATTCACCAATCTATTTAGTACCAAAGAATGAATACGGCTGAGACAGGTGTATAGAATATACGTACTATATGTACACCTGCGCTGCCCCACATTATGTACAAGCAGCAGACCCAGCCATACACCCTTAGAGGTGTATGGCTGTTACGTTAAAAAGTAAAGAAAATCAAAGAAGGGGATGGTGAAGGTTAGGTTGGGTTAGGTCAGGTTGTACAGTTAGCGCCACTCGACTTTAACACTTTCGGTGACGTGAGCGTCATATTTCAAAAACTGGTAACCTCTCTTTTTCACAGTCTGTAAAGGGGCCCGGGAGAAAATGACTACATGGCAACTGAGGGTAGCCCCTCACTCATCTGCACGGATAGATTTGAATTATTTAAAGGGTCCAGTGTTTGACAAAATATTGTTAGACGAAGGATTATCTCACCGACCGCTCATTGTTTTGGCTTATAAAACGGTTGTGTTCGTTCTACACTTTGTATTCTACTGTGCTAATGCGCGATGCCTGGGAAATATACAAGCCATGATGACATAGTACGAGTAATAGAGTTGCATAAGAATGATGAAACAAATCGAGAAATAAGCCGTATAACTGGTGTCAACGAAAAGACAGTGAGTGTGTTGGTAAAGAAATGGCGCGGTGAGGAATGCCAGGATATCCCTCACCACAAACATGGGGGTGGACCAGCCAAAAAAGTTTCTAACAATACTTTACATATTATCAAAAGACAGTAAACTGAGGATTTATATACAACTGTCTTTTGATAATATGTAAAGTATTGTTAGAAACTTTTTTGGCTGGTCCACCCCCATGTTTGTGGTGAGGGATATCCTGGCATTCCTCACCGCGCCATTTCTTACACCCACCCACCCACGCACGCACGCACGCACGCACACACCAAAAGGCAGATGACAATAGTATTAGGAAGATAAGATAAGATTTTCATCCTATCTAGACACTTTGCAAGTACCAACTACAAGGTTATTGACTATACAAAGAGCCGCCACGTCAGCACGAACTAGGCGGACTCGAACCGCTGACCAAATGCACAGGGACGCTGCACATTGCGAACTCACGTCTCTACCAACCTTGCCACCCTGACGGGCATAGTATTAGGAAGTACCTGACGAGTATATAGGAGAAAATTTTGTCTTCTGTACATTATTTGATCAGAAATACATTGGTAGCAGGAGTGTCAGCAGTGTTAGCAGTGTCAGCAGCAGCAGGAGGCAGCAGTGTGGCGTAACAGGTGTGAGAGGAGCGGCAAGAGCCTGAGCAGGACAGTAAAGGGACAGGTGGACGGACAGGTGCAAGGGGTCGGCCAGCTGGCGGAGCGCGGCAGGATGTAAACACTGGCCACCGGATGACAACAAGCCTATATGCACTCTAGACCTTGCCCCCATTCGCGGAGTAAACATTTTATAAGCCAATATGGACTCTAGACCTTGCCCCCATTCGTGGAGTAAACATTTTACAAGCCTATATGACATTCACCAATCTATTTAGTACCAAAGAATGAATTCGGCTGAAATAGGTGTCCAAGCGAGCGAAGCGAGCTTGGACAATAAGCAGTTTTACGCGTATAATCCGTAAATAAAAATACATTAGACATACATTAACTCTTATTTGTTTCTCAGATAGTGAATAGTTCCTGCATAAATGAGTTAAGAGACGAAATATAACCTGTGCCAAATTTCTTCCTTTGCGCCTGTAGCCTCCTTGCCCCCATTCGTGGAGTAAACATTTTACTAGCCTATATGACAGATTCACCAATTTATTTAGTACCAAAGAATGAATTCGACTGAAAAAGGTGTCCAAGCGAGCGAAGCGAGCTTGGACAATAAGTAATGCCAGTGGTCGGATTCGAACCCACAGGCTGGGCGTCAGAGCACCTCTCACACGGGGTGTAAAAGTGAGGGCGCGGGTACCCCCATTTTCACTCCCCTCCGGAGAGGGGCTCCGACGCCTGCCTAATGGATTTGACTCGGACTGCTGACATTTGTCTTATGTGATCGATTAATTTGTGATCAGCTGTGGCGGCGATGGATGGAAGTCATTGGTGCCCCCGTGAGTAGGGTTGTGGTGGGGGCGCTGCGCCCTCACTTTTGTGGCCCCGTTAGAGAGGCGGTTCAGACGCCCTTATACCGTGTATCTTCGATATCCGACCACTGGTTGGCTATGGAAATATCATTATGATTATTTTATTATTATTATTATGTATTATTTTATTATTATTGTTATTGATATGATTATTATTATTAATATTATTATTATTACTTATTATTTTTATTATTATTGTTGTTTATATTATTAAAATCATGATTATCATCATCATCATCATTACTATCAAGTATCGCCTGACAGCTCGTTGACGGACTTGACTGGCCTGTGAACCCTTGTAGAATTGGCGACAAACATCTGTGTGGTCAAATTATAAATGTTAGGAGAATACCAACATTTTTGAGGCGTCGTGGCTGGGACGTGGTGGTTCTTTTCTTTATCTAGTGGAGAGAGAGAGAGAGGAGAGAGAGAGAGAAGAGAATAAGGATAAAAACAAGCAAGCCTATAACTGTGTATATTAAAATATCCATGTTAACGTTGCCTTTCCAGCCCTCATGACGCGGCCATTGTTTCTGGGGATAATGAGGAGGTTTAATGAGCGTAAAGAGGAGGGCGAACCCGTTTGTGGAACCCAAGAATGATGCGGGACCCAGAAAGTCGCCATCTGCCTTTGGCTGCTCTGCGTGAAACTAACTTCACTTATACATTTTCCTGCCGTCAATGCGGAAAACAAACACACACACACACACACACACACACACACACACACACACACACACACACACACACACACACACACACACACACACACACACACACACACACACACACACACACACACACACACACACACACACACACACACACACACACACACACACACACACACACACACACACACACACACACACACAAACACACACACACACACACACACACACACACAAACACACACACACACACACACACACACCACAACATAGCACACACAACACACACACACACACACACACACACACCACACAACACACACACACACACACACACACACACACACACACACACACACACACACACACACACACACACACACACACACACACTACCAACCAGCCACATTCACAACAACAAAAGAGCACAAACAATCAACAACAACATCACAACACATCACACAACACACTAACACACACTCAGTCGCACGATTCACAAGCAAATGCAAGGACTAAAATAGTATGTCAGCAATAGATCATTCAACAGATCCCACAATCTAACGACGATTACACACAACAAAACAAAATTCGACGAACTTTTTCTTCATGGAGTGTTGCGCGCATCCCAGCACCGGGGGAGGGGGTTCTTGTAATTTGTTTAATCAAATATTTTATTACTATGTTCTCTGCTCTCGTCTCTGTCTCTCTGTCTCTCTCTCTCTCCTCCTCTCTCCTCTCCCCTCTCTCTCTCTCTCCTCTCTCTCTCTCTCTCTCTCCTCTCTCTCTCCCTCCTCTCTCTCCTTTTCTCTCTCTCTCTCTCTCTCTCTCTCTCTCTCTCTCTCTCTCTCTCTCTCTGCAAACGGTCACGAACTCCTGTAGGTTAGTTTACTTGACAGACGCGGAGGAGGAGGAGGAGGAGGAGGAGGAGGAGGAGGAGAAGGGGGGGGGGATAAAAACAGGCACAGAATAATAAGATGATCATGACAACAATGGTGATGAGGATGTTGGATAGAAAGAAAAGGCAGGAAAATGAACAGGATTTGGATAAAATGAGGAGGAAAAGGAGGAACATATATGAAAGACAAGTAGGATAAATAATTATTATGATATTAGTAATGATGATTATAATGATAAAAAAATAACTTAAAATGATAATAATAATAATGATAGAAATAAGTTTCAAACCACCCTCTGGTTCTTAATAGGCTGTTTAAATCTACTACAGCAATTTCTTTCTTTCAAATCTTTATTTGCACTGCACGCAAACACGAATTCATTAATTGAGCTGCACACGCGAAACAAAATTCAAGTCAGGTAGGTCTTTGTGATGAATAAAACAGGGAGAATTTTTTTATTACATATTTCTCCCTTGCTAACAAATCAATGCACCATTCCTCCCTTGCTAACAAATCAATGCACCATTCCTCCCTTGCTAACAAATCAATGCACCATTCCTCTCTTGCTAACAAATCAATGCACCATTCCTCCCTTGCTAACAAATCAATGCACCATTCCTCCCTTGCTAACAAATCAATGCACCATTCCTCTCTTGCTAACAAATCAATGCACCATTCCTCTCTTGCTAACAAATCAATGCACCATTCCTCCCTTGCTAACAAATCAATGCACCATTCCTCTCTTGCTAACAAATCAATGCACCATTCCTCTCTTGCTAACAAATCAATGCACCATTCCTCTCTTGCTAACAAATCAATGCACCATTCCTCCCTTGCTAACAAATCCATGCACCATTCCTCCCTTGCTAACAAATCAATGCACCATTCCTCTCTTGCTAACAAATCAATGCACCATTCCTCCCTTGCTAACAAATCAATGCACCATTCCTCCTTGCTAACAAATCAATGCACCATTCCTCCCTTGCTAACAAATCAATGCACCATTCCTCCTTGCTAACAAATCAATGCACCATTCCTCTCTTGCTAACAATCAATGCACATTCTGCTTGCTAAAATCAATGCACCATTCCTCCTTGCTAACAAATCATGCACCATTCCTCCTTGCTAACAATTCATGCACCATTCCTACTTCTAACAATCAATACAGATCAAGGACCATTCCTCTCTTCATGACATCCTCTGTATATAACTGTCCATTCGTTGTTAACGTATGATTTCTCACAAATCATACAATTTGCTATAGAACTGAATTTTTGTTAGCACTATCATTACCATTTTTTCTAACAACTCGTGAGTATTTCCTATTCGTGATGATTCATCGATGTGCGAATTTATTGCAACTTTGAAATTAATTATTCCACAATCGGACATTTTCTACTTTGTCGTTGATTGTAATAATGATTGCTGGGACGATTTCACTCCATGCTAATGATTTGTTCGATTACTTTTTTCAAATTTCAATGATTTTCCTGATATTCTCTTTTATATGAACATTTTTGTACTGGGTAAGTCTGTCATGCTCCTGCTTGTCGCTGTTTTCTGCTCTTAGTATAAAAATAGCCTTATTGTTTTTCTTACTTTGCAGGAGAGTTACTGACGATGATTAATGGCCGTACTCAATTTTTAATAATTTGGAACACCCTATTGTATCATAGTCTCTGCTTTACTCTTTGTTTCGCAAATTCCATAGCTTCTAATAGCAGCCGGAGGAGGCATAATATAAGCGTAATAGGATTGGTGTGATGTGAGTATGGTTGGCAAGAACCTGAGTGTGCATGAGTCGTCTCACATTTGTGTCTGGCAAATCACCGAATTATTGCCAAAAATAGGAGATAAAAAATAGTTTTCAGGGAAATGGTGAGTAAAAAATTAGAGTTTGCAGTTACGCGGCCCATTGTGAAGGCAGCGGCGGGGTCACTGCGGGTGCTTGTTCAATAATAACTCCTCGAGGGAAATTTCAATGTGGGTGAAAGTAATTATCCTCCAATACGAGCCTGCAGGGTCGACGGTTTGCCGACCTTACGAAATTCACTGCGACCGAGACAGTACGTATTTATCGTGAAAGAGAGAGAATTTTTAATATTTTCCCGAAATATTTTCTCAGGTATACTAAAAACAGGTCAATCACACCACCTGTCCAGTGTTCGTACCCAACTTCTACTCTCTCTCTCTCTCTCTCTCTCTCTCTCTCTCTCTCTCTCTCTCCTCTCTCCTCTCTCTCTTCTCTCCTCTCTCTCTCCTCTCTCCCTCTCTCTCCTCTCTCTTCTCTCTCTCTCTCCTCTCTCTCTTCTCTCTCTGCTCTCTCTCCTCCTTCCTCTCTCTCTCTCTCTCTCTCTCTCTCTCTCTCTCTCTCTCTCTCTCTCTCTCGATAAGGTGAAGGACTTTTCTTCTCTCACCTACAAATTCCACATAATTACTGAAGTGTCCGACCCGTTGAAGTATTTAGAACACATGTATGAAAGTTTATGTAGCACAGATAATTGGGCTATTTTCCAGCCTAATTCGATCCCACTTTTATAACGGGGCAAGGAAGCATAC
>JACEEZ010023301.1:265000-267500 GCA_016584305.1 Chionoecetes opilio
AGAATAACAATGAATTATCATATGCTCATGTCACAAGGAAATCGGTAAAAAAATGGCTGAGAAGATGCAATTCAAAATTTCATCAAAAACTGACAAAAATAGGTTCCTTAATTTTTTCAAAATTTTCCTTTCATCTGATCAGCTTGAAATTTTCATGTGATAACAAGGGTACTAATATACACAACATAAATTATTCATGACCGTAGATGCAATTTAAAATTCACGGCGGACTCTTCCCTTAAGTTACGCTTGTATACCATCACCACCACTGTATATCACCACCACCACTACCACTACCATCACGACCACCACCACCACCACCACCACTTGCCATCTCGTCCACCTCTTCACTTTGGTTGTGCCATATTAGGGAAACTTGTATATATGTAATGTAGCTTCTTATAGAGGACTTAGGCGGCGCGTGTCACTACGTAATGTCTGGGCGGTGTCGTGCGCGTGTGTGGCGTCAGAATCTGTTAGTGCTGTATTTGGTGCCGCTTTCCCTTTTAGGTCGGTGGCCTGGCGGGTGCCGGTAAATACTGGTTGCTATTTGTTTCTCGGTGATGTTTTGTCGGATGGTCTGTCTTGCAGGTCTCAGGACACAGTTTTTGGCCCTTTTCTCTTTTTTCTCTTCTGTTACTAGATGTTTGAGACGAATTATACCGCCAGAAAGTAGTTTTTTTCAAGTTTTGATGAGAGCTAAACTTTTTATCTTATTTTATCATAAGTTTAATGGTAGGGTATCAGTGTGGTTTTGTGGTGGTGATGGTGATGGTGATGGTGGTGGTGGTGAAGGTGGTGGAGGTGGGTGGTGATGGTGGTGATGGTGATGGTGGTGGTGGTGGTGGTGGGGGTGGTGGTGGTGGTGGGGGTGGTGGGTGGTGGGTGGTGGTGGTGGTGATGGTGGTGGTGGTGAGGTGGTGGTGGTGGTGGGGGTGGTGGTGGTGGTGGTGGGTGGTGGGTTGGGGTGGTGGTGGTGGTGGGGTGGGGGTGGGTGGTGTGGTGGTGGGTGGTGGTGGTGTGGTGGGTGGGGTGGTGGGTGGGGTGGTGTGGTGATGGTGGGTGGTGGGTGGTGGTGGTGGTGGTGGTGGTGGTGGTGGGTGGTGGTGTGGTGGTGGTGGTGGTGGTGGTTGGTGGGTGGTGGTGGGGGGTGGGTGGTGGTGGTGGTGGTGGTGTGGGTGGTGGGGTGTGGTGGTGGTGGTGTGGTGGTGGGGTGGGTGGTGGTGGGGTGTTGGTGGTGGTGGTGGTGTGGTGGTGGGTGGTGGTGTGGGTGGTGGTGGGGTGTGTGTGGTGGTGTGTGGTGGTGGTGGTGGTGGGGTGGTGGTGGTGTGTGTTGGTGTGGTGTGGTGGGTGTGGTGGGGTGGTGGTGGTGTGTTTGGTGTGGTGGTGGGTGTGTGGGGTGAGGTGAGTGGTGGTGGTGGTAGGGCGGATGCGTCGTCTTGTTGTTGTTTGTGTGTAATCATGCAAGGAAGATGCGTTCACGTTATTGTGTTTGTTTTTTGGTGAGGTGATGGTATCGTCATCATCATACATCATCATCATCTCATTCATCATCATATCTTTTGGTATTGATCTTTTTATCTTAGACAAAAACATTCCTGACGACTGAAATAAATTGTCTGTTGGAACATTAGCACTGGTAACATACATAACAAATTCCTTAGAATCAAATATTCTTGAGCAATTTGATATTTTATGAGGAGACCAACTCGCTAATTTTCCTTTGCAATGGTGAATTGGTGATGCCTCCTGTGATAAGCCCTTTAGTGACCTGTGCTTGGAGGCAAATGGGGGAGGGAGGTGATGGGTCTCGGAGATGAGATGGATAAGCTTAGAATCAAGGGAGCAGAAATGAGCTTTGCGCGGCGGAGAACGTGGCTGTCAAGATGAACTGATGGAAGAAAGATCGGAGCTGTGATGTCTGACGCAGGAGTGTGTGTGTGTGTATGTGTGTGTGTGTGTGTGGGGGGGGGGGGGGGGCGGTTAGTGTGCGCTGACTGGACTAAAGTTAATTCACACTCGCCGGGGAATGTTGAAACTTGATTTGTTTTGATGCAGATAACAATTTTTTCCCCTCTTTTAATGTTTTTTTTTTTTTTGGTGGTATTGGTGTTAATGGTGGCGATGGCGGCAGCGGAGGAGGTGGCGAGGTTTATGCCTGGTAGCGGTTGGGTTATAATGGAGGTGGTGGTGAGTTGAGGCGGCGAAGTGGCCCCTCTAACCACTGCTGAAATGTTACCCAGCCAGTGCGTGTTGCTGGTTCTCAAAACAGTAACTCCTTGACCTCTCTTGACCCAGCGAAAAAAATGAGAAATAATAATAATAATAATAATAAGATATGGAGTAGGGGACGTCGGAAACTGAGAATAACAAGAAGCCTAAGCAACAAAGGCGAAGGAAGAGTAATTGGAGAAGATGGAAGAGACAAATGTAATTAAAAAAAGAAAAAAAAGGTCAAAAGCGTCCTTTGTAAGACTCTTGAACTATTATTTATAATTCT
>JACEEZ010023301.1:272500-297500 GCA_016584305.1 Chionoecetes opilio
GGCTGCGGCGGTGACTTCCTGACTTTCATTCTCTGCGCCATTGAACGATCTTGGTGCACTTTTTGTGTATAGGGCGGAGCACAGGGACCACTTAAAACGGGCATGTTATATTTCGACCAATTATACTGAAGCAAAAAAGGGAAGTCAGATAACTTGATAGAAAAAAATCAGAAAGGTAATCTTGCATTTTAGGCATAAACTTTTCCACAACACCATTTTTTTTTCTTACGATGTATCCTGATATTAGCGTGTAGGTCATACAAGTCAGCCAAGTTTGCGTATTTTCCCGTGAGTGGGCGTGACCGACCGTGAGTTGTGACGAAATCGAAGCAGAAGAACTTCACGAGGAAAAAGAGCCATCTTGCTAGTGGTGACCCCGCGCCCCGCACTCCCTCCCGGCTGTTCATCTCCAGGCGCGGTCTTATCTCCAAACTTGCATCGCTTGTTTCTGAGCCTCCCGTGTTCTTTGTGGCGGAGTGATGTATCTTGGTTTTCTTTATAGTCTGCAGACAGAAATAAACAGGTACACATTATTGTCCATTAGTAGACACTTTTATAGGTGTTTTGATAAGGAGTAATTGATAAGAAAACGTGAATACTAGTCATTACTGAGGGAAATGACACGCAACCTCCTTAGTTGATAGACAGAAGGAAATGTAATATGCTTTTCGTCGAAGTAATAGATAGGAGTCAGCACGGGGAACGCCCCCGCCCGGCATCCATCAGCCTCCTGGAAGGGAAAAAACTTGAAGATCTGTTCATGATATTCAGAGTGGACGTGCGTGTAGCGAACGAACTTCAGAAAGAAATATACATAATGTATTTAAATGTTCACTCCTCATCCTGAAAGATTCGACTCTGTGATGGTGATACGAGAAGGAGGAATGGAAAGTGTTCCACCCAGGATGCTGGTGAAAGGCTATTCATTTATCTTAGATTTTTGCGGGTTTGAAAATGTTTTAAGCAATAGCTGGAAGGTCAAGGTGTCAACAGTCCTGTGTTTATCTCGTGCACGCAGAGAGATAGTGATACGGCGGCAGCCTTATCCGCAACGTGGAAAAGATAATACATAAAGAAATAATAGTGATAGCAGTATTTACTGTAATAATGATAATGAGAACTACATCGACTAATAATAATAATGATAATGGTGGTAATGGTGATTATGATAATGACTGATGATGATAATGATGATAGTAGTAGTAATAATAACGATAATTGTTAATAATGACAACAATAATAATGCGTTCTCTGCCTAGACTGGTGCAAAATGTAAAATGTAGTAGTTGCAGGGTCGTCTGTTCTTACATAACTCTTCCTAGTACAGATTCTTTTATCATTTATCTGTCCACTCGTGTAAATTTTTGAAATTAATGACAATTATTTTTTTTCACATCATATTTATGTTGATTATTATTTCATCATTATTATTACTATTATTATTAATAGTTTTATTATTGTTATTGTCATCATTAGTCATTATCATTATTTTCATTATCATTATCATTGCCAAGATTTCGGAAATATATTTTCTCAGTATATTTCTCCCATAGCAGAAACAAATCAAAACATACATGATATACTTACACCGCACCGGGCACCATCGGCATCGTATGATTCATTTATCGAATAACTCTCGCATGTTGACATTTCAGATGCCGGCTATCGTCTATTCATGAACCTCAGCACGCCAGCACACCTGTACACGAATTAAAAAGTATTCTATAAGAGGAAAGAACTTTCATGAGACTAACAAGCCATGAAAACACACTCACCCAGTGGCCCCCACCCAGCCACGCACGCACGCACGCGCACGCACACACACACACACACACACACACACACACACACACACACACACACACACACACACACACACACACACACACACACACACACACACACCCCACCCACCCACCCACCACCCACACCCACCCACCCACCCACACCCACACCCACACACACACACCACACACACACACACACACACACACACAATATATATATAATATAATACATACATACATACATACATACATACATACATACATACATACATGCAGCATAGAAAGAGCAGTTACCAAGAAAACCTTTATTCTATGTATAACGAGGGTATCTGCTGAACTACTGTACATACTACTAACTAACAAACTACATGTAAGAGATCAAGAAAACAGTTGGAAAAGAGTACCATGTACCTAAAGAGGATAGAAACATGGATTTTACAAAGTCAAGAATTAGAGGAATGCTAAACTACTAAAACTACCGCTAACGCTAATTTATCCGGGGATGTTAGTATAAGATTACTCGCGAGGCAATATCAAAACCTATTTACCTTGAAGTACACGACTTGTCTGTTTTTAGATGTGGTTATTGTGCTAGCTTCAACAACATTAGCTAGTAATTTGTTCCATCGATTGACTACTCTGACACTGAAAAACACTGATCTGTCTCGAAACTCTGTCCATTTAGTTTTAAACCATTGCTTCTTGTCACTTGAGTAAAGCTCGAATATGTTCTCGTGGTTGATGATATCAAATCATTTAAGAATCTTAAAGGATCGCACACACACACACACACACACACACACACACACACACACACACACACACACACACACAGAGGGAGAGAGAGAGAGAGAGAGAGAGAGAGAGAGAGAGAGAGAGAGAGAGAGAGAGAGAGAGAGAGAGAGAAGAGAGAGAGAGAGAGAAAGGGGAGGGGGGGTTAGTAATGGACGCGTTACTAGTGTGATAGTGAAGGCAAAGATTTAGCAGGTTGTTAATGGCAGTGCAGCCACTGTCAGCTCGCCCTGATGGGAATGCCGCGCCTCCCATTATCCTCCCTGCGTCCCCACCCTTCCATCGCCATTAATCTTGAGTGTAATGAAGATTAATACTACTACAACTGCAAACAAAAAGTATACCACATTGTTATTATGCATTGTTACGCTCATTACTACTTTTGTTCTTGTTTTTGTTTGTTTTTGCGATACGGTGGGTGGGTGGGCGCTACTGAACACACACACACACACACACACACACACACACACACACACACATATATATATATATATATATATATATATATATATAATATATACAAACACACAGCCCGATAGTCAAGTGGATAACGCACTGGCCTGTCATTCTGTGGTTAGCCGGTTAGAATCCTCGGTGCCCCCGGGGATTTTTCATTGACAAATTCGGGCGGTTACTCTCTCCCTTGAGCAAGGGGATGGGGGTGTGTGTGGTGTGTGAGGTCCCAGCATTGCCCAAATATCGGTAATAATAAGCTCCAAGTTCGCTCCGGAAGGGTGAAACTGGCCATCGCGATTCCACTTTGGGTGGACAAGACCATAGATGAATGACACACACACACACACACACACGGTGTCTGTGTGACTGTGTCTGTGTGGCTCAGTTGGTTAGGGCGCCCGACATAATTCTGTGGTCCGTCGTTCGATCCCCGAACCCGCTCATTCCCGGGGATTTTTCCACTGTGAAATTTGGGCGGTACTGTCCACCTTGAGCAAGGGGATAGGTGTGTGTAGTGTGTGAGGTCCCAGCATTGCCCAAAGATCGGTAATAATGAGCTCCAAGCTCGCATTGAGAGGGTGAAACTGGCGATCGCGAGACAGCTCGCATGGACAAGACCATGGGTGAATAACACACACACATCACACACACACACACACACACACACACACACACACACACACACACACACACATACACCATACACACACACACACACACACACACACACACCACACACACGCACATACACACACACACACACACACACACACACACACACACACACACACACACACACACACCCACACAAGGTACTCCGTAGTGTAGGGGTAGCACGCTCGGTTCATAACCGAGAAGTCCCGGGTTCGATCCCCAGGCGGAGCGGAAACATATGGACTGTTTCCTTAAAACCCGAGTCCACCCAGCAGTGAATGGGTACCGGGTGTTAGCCGGGGTTTGTGACCTGCTCTCCGGGGTGTTGGCTTGGGCCAAAACTAAGCAGTAAGGATGAATGATAAAAAATTTGTATATGGAGACGGGGCCATACGAGCGTTGCTCAGGCCCTGTAAAATACAACTAGATAAATAACACACACACACACACACACACACACACACACACACACACACACACACGCACACATACACATGCACTTAAAAAGACAGCTCTTGCCAGTATTCTTGTTTGCTTTGTTTATTTATAGGCTTGTTTCTCCTATAACACGTGTAGTCTTTGCACCGCCACCAGAGAAAAATAGCAGCCAGAGAGAGAGTAGAGGCGTTCCAGCGTGTCCGCCCTCGTAAACAGATAGTTACTGTCACCTTGATTGCTGTACCTGAGAGAGAGAGAGAGAGAGAGAGAGAGAGAGAGAGAGAGAGTTTTGTACTGAGTAAAAATGCTGCTGGTCAGGTGAAAGAGATCAAAGTGATAGAGTGGCTGCATAAAAAGTGTGTGATAATGTTTTTGCATTTTCTTATGTGATGTGGCATGCTAAGGTTGGGTAATAAAAAAAAATGGGTATGTCTGTCTTATCGTTGGTGTGTGTGTGTGAGTGTTTGTGTTACAGTTCTCTCTCTCTCTCTCTCTCTCTCTCTCTCTCTCTCTCTCTCTCTCTCTCTCTCTCTCTCTCTCTCTCTCTCTCTCTCTCTCTCTCTCTCTCTCTCTCTCTCTCTCTCTCTCTCTCTGAGTCTCTACACACATGCACACCCCACACCCCCCCACACACTACAAGAAACACAAGAATATCAACACTGAGGTGCTGAAGACTTAGAAAATCACGCTTTAATTATCACGCAATTCTCTTTCTCTTCTGCCTGTTAGTGACGGTGGTGGTGGTGGTGATGGTGGTGTGGTGGTGGTGATGGTGGTGGTGGTGGTGGTGGTGGTGGTGTGGTGGTGGCAAAGTCTGGCGAGAAAGAGATTCTGCGAGACTCTTCCATTACCGGTTATGGACTAAAAATAGAATAGAATCGAAAATAGAAATATATTGAAAGCTTTATGGATCGCGTGCAGTGAGCATAATCCTTGACGGCATATTTGAACAGAGATAAACACTAGGTTCAGGTGGCGTGTGCGGGGGACCTGATATGTTGCCGAGTATTGCAAGAAGGATGGAATAGAAGAATTGTAAGAACCAGGAGTCGAAAATATCAACGCCCACGACTGACCCGTTGTCGCCTGTGGGATCTTTTGTCTTGCACTTTGTCTGCCGCGCCATATGATTGGCCAAACTGATGGATTCCAAGGTGCTTGATTGTAAGTAACTTATTGCCCGAAAACTGTTTTTAAAGACAGAGAGAGAGAGAGAGAGAGAGAGAGAGAGAGAGAGTAGAGAGAGAGAGAGAGAGAGAGAGAGAGAGAGAGAGAGGAGAGAGAGAGAGGAGAGAGGAGAAAGAGAGAGATGAGAGAGAGATGAGTGAGAGAGGAGAGAGTGGAGAGAAGGATGAGAGATGGAGAGAGAGTGAAGAGAGAGAGAAGCGAGGTAATGAGCGAGAGAGTAGTCTGGTTAAGCGAGCACCCGTAGTTTGAAAGTAAGTAAGAATTGGTGAATGTGATAGGATGGGTTGCTGCGGCGGTAGAGGCTAAGCAAGGCAAGGTTATGGCTGGCGTGCTGGGGAAGTGCATAGGTAACACGTGTTTGTATCGCACCGAGTAAAGGAAATAGGCATTTATTTTGTAAAGTTCTCGTTGTTTTTGTCTTATTTCTGCATAGATACTTTAGTTTAGGGAGTTGATATTTTTAAAGTTTTTTGTCGGTAATTAGAGACAGGCTAGATATTTAGGCATTAATTATATGTGTTTGCCATTTATAAACATTTTCAGTGTAATGCATTTCCTTGCAAAGCTTTCTCCAAGCTGACGTCGACGGTAAACTTGGTGATTTATGTTCATGACTAAAAGCTTGTACATTGATTGAACGATTTATGTATGCAGATAAATATTTTAACTCCTTTTGTGGTGTTACTTTTTTTCAATACTCTCCTCCCAGGCCTGACTTGGAGTGTGTCATACATACTTCTTCATATGAACAAATAGTTTTCCACAGCAAAATGTCAGTCAGAGTCACTCTGTATTCATGGGACTCTTTCTACAGTTGTATCTTTATCATGCACTTTGCGATTAGAGTGACAATGATAAGGATGGTCAACGAAACCAAGGCGGAAAGAACCAGAGGAAGAAGTGAGTCTGAATAAGAAATAAGCGAGTAATGAAAGAGACAAATCAAAGATGAAAAAAAGTTCGATATGTGGCGAGTTATTGGGTCCCGTGGTGTATGGACAATATGCACGTGTCACCGCGTGTTCCATGTGGCGCGACCTGCACGTGTAGCCTTCCTCCGGGACTCACAGTGCTGCAGGATGATGACTTAGGGCGGTAGAGGGACAGGTGCCTAACAGGTGCGGCGGCCTCGTTAGAGAGAGAGAGAGAGAGGAGTTTAAAGCATTATTTTTACAGATAAGTCTGGATAGTATATCAAGTTATGTGCGTTTTTTCCTCGAAGTATCCTATCCTATCCTCGCATCGCTGTCTCGTATATTTAGCGAGAAATGCCGAGGTATTTATCAGTGCCACCAGACTCCTCCATTAACCAAGTCCGGCGACAAGCTTTGCTCTCCCCGAGTCACACATTCTCCCTGTGGCGCTGCAACTCCCTAATTGCTTCAGACTTAATTATAAACAACCCAGACAATCTTCCCTCTATGACTAATACATCAACATTTCCTTTTGAGCACCTGGTGTTTTCCGTAGATAACCCTTAGCAGCATCCCCCCCCCCCTCATCCCCACTGCCTTGAGTAATGGTGTCGAACGCTGACACGGAAGGAGGAAAGTAATTGCTGAGGGTCTTGTGAAATAGCTCGGCCGCCGTGCCATCCTTGTGGTCGCTAGAGACGGCCACAAACCTCGGCGTCATCGGTGTTGATATTTTGTTCTTGGTTCATTCACTGACAGCCTCGCATGACTGATGCAAAGGAAAGACACTAAACTTTAAGATTCTGTACGATGTAGTTCACTATAGGAGTAATTCAATTTAGTCTTTTCTTACCGCAGGTACTCGATCCATGCGAGACTATTTCTTGCTGCTCCGGTACACCTGAGTGACTGGCAGGTTCTGGAGAGGAATGTCACCCCAGGGGCGCCGCTGGTGTGTTGATGACGAGCGATATACAGTCATTGGCGGCAGGAAACTCGTCCGTTTTTGGGCGTTATGGGAACCTACAGGGAACTGCATGCTGGCGGAATCACTTTTCTTGTTTGTCTTGCGGTGAGCTTGGTGTTGGGCGTTAAGCTATATCCCAGCCACAAGACTTGCTGTGCGTCCCGGCTAACAGGTGGCAGCAACACCACCCAAGATGCAGCTCTCCTCGCCCTTGGGAGCACCAGCTACGGACCGTCATCAGGCTGCCATTCATCTCAATAACCACACTAATAATCATAGTCGTAGGCAGTCCCAAAACTCCCCGTAATCCTTTCCCTATTAATCTTGGTTCTAATTTCGTAATAGCTCAACCAGGTAGTACCTCCGCGCGCGATGATATGATGACGCGATTAAGCGAGATTGATCAGGACAGAGGTTGTTCCCCTGCAGAGGGGCAGGACCGCGTCGGGCTGCGTCCTGTCATTACGGTGATGGGCGGGCTCCACGGTGGGAGTCTGAGATGCCTTGTGATGCTGCCTTGCCATCGTGCACGCAGCAGTGATGGAAGTTTTAATGGTTGATGCCTTAAATGACTGTAATACCCGTGTTTATCTGCTACCAAGCCTGACCACACCAGCTGCTGACACGAACCACACACCTCTCGCCTCCCCGATGAGGCTGGGAGAGAGATGCATCGATACAACTACCGATGACAAGTGACGCCCAGCGGCTGAGTGGGAGCAACGAGAGTGTAAATTTAAGCCTCAGGTAAACATTGATAAACCGAAGTCATTCAACACCATGGAAGGAGGAAGCAACATTTTTACGTATCATTATAACGAAACTGTTTATGATTTTTCTACTTTTGTTTATTTTGTCATTTTTCTAACGTCTGATCCATCACTTGCGGGCGTTTCCCTGTTTTGCAGTGAAGGTGGCGGCAACATCGTCATGGAGGCTTAGCTTTATCATTCTATTTCCCCTTTTTGCTTCAGTGACAGCCGGGTGACGAAGTGGTTTTGGCTTAGTGACGCTGCAAAGACCGGTGCTTTGGGGTGGTAGGCAGTTTCTGCAGGAAACGTCATCTTGAGTGTCCATTCGGTAATAGCGTTCCGAGAGCACTACCCTGGCTATGAGGTGGATGGGTGATGAGATGGCGAGGAAGCATCGTCCTCGCCCTTGTGTGGTGATGCCTTGGTGGTGAAGGTGGCAGGACGTCTGTGGCGCCTTGGGGGAGAGAAAAGTGACACGCGGAAAGGAGAGTGATTCTGCAGTTCTATTTAGGGAATGTAGTATTGTAGTATTGTAGTATTGTAGTATTGTGGTATTGTAGTATTGTAGTATTGTAGTATTGTAGTATGCAGACACGGATAGATATTGGAGCAGGTGTGTGTGTGTGTGCGTGTGTGCGAGCGTGCGTGCGTGCGTGCGTGTGTGTGTGTGTGTGTGTGTGTGTGTGTGTGTGTGTGTGTCGAGCGTGGTGCTGGTGCGTGTGTGCTGTTGTGTGTGTGGTGTGTGGGGGTGTGTGTGTGTTGTGTGTGTGTGTGTTGGTGTGTGTGTGAATGGTTGTGTGCATTGCTCCGGGGTTGTGTCATTACAAATTTTGAGTCATCTAACGCAGTTTCCCCACGTCATCTCCCTCATTAACCACCCTCCCCCGCCCCGCAAAACTTCAGTCATTACGGCAAATTAAGACATGATCTGCAGCATGGATTTGGTTCACTGCAGCCGCCTCGTGTCTCCTCCTTATCAGAGTCAGGCCAAACGTCAGGCAGCTTTCAGGCTTGCAGGTGCGGCCCTTGACAGTTATAAGATCTGAGGCACCGACAATCCAACCACTAGACGCCCGTCATTAACCACCCACAGACTTACATGTTTATACAATGGCATCAGTATTGTAATAGCGAGATAGTGGTATTTTTATGCAACCTCACTATCATCTTTATGGAAAATGCCTTTATCTTATCTTACGTAGTAGGCAGGTAAATATTCATAGATGCATGAAAACATGTAAAACATACGGGATGTAAAAAAAAAAAATAAGGTAAAAAGATTAGCAGACTGACAAAAAGGAGTAAATATCTAAGAACAGAAAAAATGATAGAAATATCCACACCTTTGTTAGTGTATCAGTCTAAAGTTCACAGTTAAACATAAACGTATACAGTTTATATATATATATATATATATATTCATATATATTTTTATATCTAACATATACAGTTTTCACCAAACAAAAGAATAAACCAAATACAAAAAAATTATCAAGATAATAAATGTAACTTAGTGACCAAGAAACGTAAGTTAGAACAATTTTTTTTTTTTTTTTACAATTTCCAACCGAGTGGCAAGGTCAAGAGGAAAGAGGGTAGACCGGCAGGAGGGCTAATCAATCAAGTTCTAAGTTACCAGTAATGCCACTTAAAGAAACAATGGCCAACCCTTTGCCAAAATAAGACATCAAATCAATTGTAATGGCTGTCTTAGTGTTAGGCTTTGATGACCGCCTTGCCCTCGGTGACGTGTGAGATTCACACATTGATGTTTGGCCGCTCCGTTTGTTGAGGCGTTGGCGCTAACACGCAGGATTTGTTGTCTTCACTGACGACCAGGTTAAAGGAATTCCGATTCAGGCGAGGACGAGCCTTGCCTCTGGGAGCCTTGGCGGCGACCTCCGTGTGTGTAGTCTACGAATTTACATACATGTTTTTTTCCCGCGTTCATGCTGTGCGGAAGGAGGGGAGAGATGTGTTGTGGGATGGGAAGAGGGGGGATAGGACAGTTGTGGTGGTGAGAGGTGGGAATGAATAATTTAAGTACAGAAGGAGTGAAAAAGGGCCCTGACGCGTTTGCCACTCAGACTCAACTCCTTCCTCCTGTTCTCTTTTTAGCTATACCCCTTGCCCCGGTGACGTATGAGATCCACCTCTCTTTGCCTCTCCCTCTAGCAACAGCCGCTCTGCCTTAACACGCAGGATTTTCCTCATGAAACAGATAAAAGAATCCTATGTATTCATGCGAGGCACGGCCCTACAGGAGCTAGCGGCGACCACGACTGTTTCCTACGAACGTCATAAAGGACCAGGATGGTGGTCGTAGCTGCTGCGTGGGGAATCGAAAGGTTAGCTAGAGGGTTCTGGCGTGAAAGAGGGTTTGTTTATATGCGGGTGGTGCTGAATCGTGGAAACATGATTAAGACAAGAGGAGTTGAGGTCTTAAAAGAGCTCTTGCGATGGTTTTCTCATTCATCACGTTCCTCCTCGTTTTTTCTTTCACACCAGTGGTTCCAGTCGGCCACAGCTTGAACATATAACACATTATTACAGCATGTTATGCGCAGTGTTTGGGGCACGTGATTTCCTCAGACGATCCTCTGCCGTCCGGCGGTACGCAACTGTCGGGGATAGATTGCCTGGAGGAATCTTGTAGAAATCTAGTTGTACTTGTTGACGTCTTGGTGCGACTGCAGGCTGCTCGTCTGCTACACCATGTAAACACCACCATGGACCTCTCCTATATTCTTATATCATGCTTTACTACAACTAAATGTCATCAGAACTAACTCCTTCACTTTATCAATCTTTCTACACCCCTCAAGACAAGGATGAATTAATATGTCTGTCAACAAAGCTCCCGTACAGCAGTGCCCCCAATACTTGTGCCGAGGTATAGGCTCCTCCTGCCTTTTCCCTCTCTCACCTGAGCCCCAACCCGCTACTCTCCCCTCACTACTGCAGGTTACCTTTATTATAGTCTATTTTACAGCCGAGGGAGGCACATAAACCAATCCTTCTGGTCGTCGTCCCAACATTTAAGTGGGTCACTTTCTCGGCCTGAATCCCATGAGTGATCTTGCCGACGCGGGTGTGTCTATTGGCTGCCAGTTCTCACAGCTTTGGTAGCCGCCTGGTGACTGTCTGGCAGGACGATGAGGGGGTCTGGCTGTGGTGGGAGAGGGGGGGAGGGGGCGGGGAAAGTCTGTGTTGCACAAGGACGTGATGATGTACTCGGACGTAAAGATCTTCACGGCGTCCTTTGCGAAGTACCTTTTACCTGTTCTTTTTTTTCTCTCTCAATATCTCGCTGTCTAACTTCCATTTATAATTCTTGAAACAAACTAAGTAGCTTTCATTCTTGGCGAGACTTAGCGATACATCACTGTCTTCAATTGTGTGTTCTCTTCAGTTTTGTATTTCCATTCGCTGCAGTGAGTGCAGAGAAATAGATGAAGAGAAAATGAAACAGTCGCGTGTGTAGATAGAAAGGAATACTTAGGAATGGTTCATAGTTATTTTTTTCTACAGCTTTCTCTCGTGATAAATATGTACGTTACAATTTGCTATTCTATTTTACTGCCTCCATGATATGATGAACACTGAACACCAGAATGATAAACGGATAATCTTAAAAGTGAACCTGAATTCGATTATAATATTCGTGCGTGTCTTTCTCAGACTAAACACTAAACACAGAAAAGTATTAAGTCATCTTCTACTAAGGTTTCGACTCCTGCTGATACTTAAAACATTAATAGATAATTGGTTCATATTTTTATCTTTAAATTTGAGTCAGAAGAGAAACAAAATTACAAGAAAGCGTACCATTACAGCTTTCCGTAATAGTTCGTGGAGAAATGAACTAACTGGCCGACTCTGATGTGAGAAAAAGTTGAAACACAAGGACAGTATACATGGAGAGTGATGTAGTGCGCGGTGCCGTGTGTGGCGGTGTGGCTGTGAGGAACCGCGTCCACGGTGCAGGGCAGGTGAAAGGGACTAGTGTGGAACAATGCGGTGCAGGTGAAACAAAGGAATGTGGAAAAAGAGGAGCAGAGGAGACACGAGAGAGAGAAGAGAGAGAGAGAGAGAGAGAGAGAGAGAGAGAGAGAGAGAGAGAGAGAGAGAGAGAGAGAGACTATCTCTATCCTAGTAGATGACATCCTCGCCTGCAATTCAGCAGTTCGTAGATTCGAGACCCGCTAAGCTAAAGCCTCTTTAGGTTTTTCACTCACAAAAGCGGGGAATTGCTGTCCCCATTGAGCAAAAGGATGGTGTATGTGGGGGGAGGGAGACCCTAACCTTACCCAAAGACTGGTTTTTATGGGCTCTTAAGCTCCCCACAGAGATAGATGACTATCGCTTGTCCAGCGCGCGCTCAAGACCATGGTAAATAACACCCACCCACCCACCCACCCACCCACCCACCCACCCACCCAACCCACCCACCCACCACCCACCCACACACACACACACACACACAACACACACACACACACACACACACACACACACACACATCTTCTATAATAATATAAGCGAAAGTGTGTCTGTCTGTCTGTGTGTGTGTGTGTGGTATAGGTTCCGCCCCCCGTGGCGCAAACACCTCATCTGGCACATTTTTGGAATCAGGTTGACCAGGGGAAGGTCATAAGCCCACTTATGAGATGATCGATCACTTTTTTTTTTTTTTTTAGCAGCCTATTAAACGAGAATTGTGAAAACAAAAGTGGGTTGCGAGAATTGAGGAAGCCTTGATGTAGGGGATGGGTAATGGGTGAGTGAATGGGTGGGGTGATGGGTAATGGGTGTGGGGTGAGTGAATGGGTGGGGGGTGATGGGTGAGGGAATAGGTGGGGGGTGATGGGTAATGGGTGAGTGAATGGGTGTGTGTGGTGATGGGTAAGGGTGAGTGAATGGGTGGGGGGTGATGGGTAATGGGTGAGTGAATGGGTGTGGGGGTGATGGGGAATGGGTGAGTGAATGGGGGGGGGGGTGATGGGTAAGGGTGAGTGAATGGCGTGTGTGGTGATGGGTAATGGGTGAGTGAATGGGTGGGGGTGAGTGAATGGGTGGGGGTGATGGGTAATGGGTGTGTGGTGATGGGTAATGGGTGAGTGAATGGGTAGGGGGTGATGGGTAATGGGTGAGTGAATGGGTGTGTGGTGATGGGTAATGGGTGAGTGAATGGGTGGGGGTGATGGGTAATGGGTGAGTGAATGGGTGGGGGGTGATGGGTAATGGGTGAGTGAATGGGTGTGTGGTGATGGGTAATGGGTGAGTGAATGGGTGGGGGGTGATGGGTAATGGGTGAGTGAATGGGTGTGTGGTGATGGGTAATGGGTGAGTGAATGGGTGGGGGGTGATGGGTAATGGGTGTGTGGTGATGGGTAATGGGTGAGTGAATGGGTGGGGGGTGATGGGTAATGGGTGAGTGAATGGGTGGGGGGTGATGGGTAATTGGTGAGTGAATGGGTGTGTGGTGATGGGTAATGGGTGAGTGAATGGGTGGGGGGTAATGGGTGAGTGAATGGGTGGGGGGTGATGGGTAATGGGTGAGTGAATGGGTGGGGGGAATACATACATTTCTACTTCCATGATTTCAGGAAAGTTAAAAGGGGCTATCTGGAGAGTCCATGTTTGGTGGGCCGAAGGCCCACCAAACACAGGTGGTGGGCCGAAGGCCCACCAATAGCCCTCCGCAGGAGCTAGCCAAAAAGTCCGCCCGGAGGGCGGCTTTGCGGCTAGTATATGATAAAGGGAAGAGTAAATGAAATAATGTGTTCTTCACATTACCAACAAACACTTAGACTAAGAGGGAAAGTATAGATTACGTGATCAATGTTCTTCCCTTGTGAACGAAAAGTAAACAAGAGCTTCAGGCTGTATCCGACATATCTGTGTTTCATTAAGCCACACAAGCCCGAGAGGGAAGAGAGCAGTGGCGAGTCTTATCAGGGAAAGATGGTTCAGGATGATCTCTATAACTTCATTGCCAGTGAGGTGAGGAAGCAGGAATGTCAGACGTGGAATACAAGAACTTGCAGCTCCATTTGGATCGTTTCTGCATTCTAGTGTCACCCTACAAGGCTATATGGATGTGTTTTTGTTTTGAGTCGAGTGCGTGTTTGAGAAGACGTCCTGACAATGGACCATCACTAAGAGGGCGGGAAAGGCACAAAGCACCTCAATATTCAAGGATTCATTAAAAGGAACAAGAATCGCTAGTACTCAGTCATGTGTGTCTTAGAAGAAAAATGTAAACATCTTTCAAGCTCTTCAGGAATGTCATCATCAAAACAAAAACTACGAGATATTTCAATGTACCTACAAATATTCTAGCTCTGAGACCCGCCTCTCCCGGTTGTGTTTTTTGGCTGAAGGAGGAATGCTAAAAGAGCCCCGCATGAAAGCATCTCAGAAAGGTTGTCCAAGAAGCAGGATGAGAGGAAAGTATAGATATAGTGAGGATAGAATACATATAATGAGAGGATGCTTGTGAAGATAGGGAAAGTGGAGATGTATTATGGTGGTATTAAAAGTTGTACCAGTTGTTGTTGTTGTTGTCATTTATGTATCAGCATTAATTGCCCTTACTGTCACAAGATTATCCAAGTGAAAATATGGAAAGTGTAGAAGAGAGTGGTATTACTAATAACAGTTGCAGTAGTTAATGTTGTAGTTATATATTTATCAGCGGCATTATTTGACGGGCAAGAGTAGCAACGCCTTGTGAACCCTTGGCCTTAGGTGCGTGGAGTCATCCCGCGACAAGGTGCTTGTTTACGATCGTCGAGGAGCGGGAGATTGGCTCTGGTGTCCCTGGCGCCGTAAATACCACTCTTAATACTCCCAGTCACACCTGAATGGCCCTTTACTCTACTATTACGCCACCGAGGATACACAAACTGCGCATTTATTTTCATTTGAAATTTGAGACGCAAATCACGATTGCAAACATGTTGATGGCTTGTCGCTGAAAGGTGGTGAGGTGGTGGTGACTTAGAGGTGCTGTGGTGGTGGTGGTGGTGGTGGTGGTGAATTAGAGGTGCTGTGGTGGTGGTGGTGGGGATTTAGGGAGGGAGTGTGTAGTTATGGTGGCGGGAATTATCCAATGAATAGTGGCATAGACCACTGGTATACAGTGGTCTATGATAGTGGTAAATGGTGGTGGCGTGGCCTTTGATGGTGGTGGTAGTTGTTGTTGTTATTGATGTTTGTAATCTTTTTCCTCGCCTCTTCATCATTATTATTATTGTTATTATTATTATTATTGTTATTATTATTATTTTATTTTTATTCTTATTATTATCGATTTTCCTCCTATTCTTATGATGATGGTGTTATTTGCGCTCTTTCGTCATCATCCCGAGTGACTGCTTCTGTACAACCAAACTCCTACCCTCTCTCTCTCTCTCTCTCTCTCTCTCTCTCTCTCTCTCTCTCTCTCTCTCAGCCCGTCAGGGTGGCAAGGTTGGTAGAGACGTGAGCTCGCAATGTGCAGCGTCCCTGTGCATTCGGTCAGCGGTTCGAGTCCGCCTAGTTCGTGCTGACGTGGCGGCGCTTTGTATAGTCAATAACCTTGTAGTTGGTACTTGCAAAGTGTCTAGATAGGATGAAAATCTTATCTTATCTCTCTCTCTCTCTCTCTCTCTCTCTCTCTCTCTCTCTCTCTCTCTCTCTCTCTCTCTCTCTCTCTCTCTCTCTCTCTCTCTCTCTCTCTCTCTCTCTCTTCTCATTCTTTTTTTCCTTGTACATTCCTTTTCAACCTATCTTATCAATTATTCATTGTTCTATGGAGTTTGGTGAAAGTATTCCTTTTTGTGTTCCTTTAAGTTTTACAAAATTCGTGTGATGCTATTATTTTTTTATTTTTTTATTTTTTTATCTGCTCCTTATTTCTGTACTCTAATTTTTGGTATCTCGTTATCACTTTTCTGTGCCATATTTCATCGCTTTTGGTAATGATTCTAGCCCTCTATATTTTCCGCTTTCATTCCTATCGCATTATTTCCCTTTATTATCACCATCCCCCTTACGTCCACCGTACATTTACTCCCGTGTAATATAGTGGCCAGTAACGTTTCATTAAGTTCAATTTCTCAATAATTTCAAGATGTGATAGCTAAAAATGTGTCTCTTGCCTTGACCTAAGAGAAGGAGGAGGCGGGTGGGGGGAAGGCAGTCACCAAAAATGGATTCGAGCCTTTGATGAAGTGGTGCTCGAATTTGCTTTTAGAAATCTTAAGTCGTTGGTTGGAAATCTTGGTCTGACGTGTATGTAATCTCCGATCTTTTACATCATGCTTTTTATTCGCATTCCGTAGTTAATGAGTTTTGTCAACACCGTTATTATTATTGCCTTTTTTATGTGGCTGTTACCTTATTGTCCGCCTGGAATGACCTGATAGAGTCGTCCATTAATTAGGCCACAGATTACCGCCTGCATTGTCTGCCGCGGGGTGATTCATCGCTCCCATGAAAACTTGCTAATAATCTGCAACAGCTTCCCTTGGCTCGCATATAACAAGAGGGATTGCGGCCCATTAGACATGTGTCTAATAGCGACAGTGCAGAAAAAGGCATATTCCCGTCCATCGTGGTTTTTTTTTTCCTTTTCGAGGGATGATATATGAAGCGTTAAGGGAAGAGCGGAGAGGCTTGAGGGTTGGGTGTTAGGGTTTGGGCGGGTTGCTGGGTGGTGTTGGGTGTGGGTGACTTGAGATGCAGGGCGAGATGGCTGTACGTGTGATGCAGCACGTGGAGAGGCGTGCATATATGGTGAAGTGTGCACGACCTGGTGAATACTGAGGGTGTGGAGGCTTGTTTTGAGAGGGGAGAGAGGAGAGAGAAGAGCGGAAGGGAGAGAGAGAACGAAAGAGAGAGAGAGAAGGAGAGCAGAGAGAGAGAGAGAGAGAGAGAGAGAGAGAGAGAGAGAGAGAGAGAGAGAGAGAGAGAGAGAGAGAGAGATGGCAAAACAATCAAGAGAAAGCAAACGATTAAAACAAAGAAGAAAACAAAATGTAAGATGGTAAAAAAGAGAAAGAAATATAAATTAAATTAAGAAAACAAGTTCAACAGGATACACGCCACATTGCCCCACAACTGGTGGGTCTCTTCGTATCTATTTCTAGGAATGTAGATCCGATGTTATTAATCGACAACTGCGTGGAAAGTTAAGAACACTCAATATAATTCATGTTGTATAAAGCAACTCAAATTATGTAGTGTATGAGAGAAAGAGAGAGAGAGAGAGAGAGAGAGAGAGAGAGAGAGAGAGAGAGAGAGAGAGAGAGAGAGAGAGAGAGAGAGAGAGAGAGAGAGAGAGAGAGAGAGAGTTGACTGTTCTTGATATCGATTAATTCATTTACAAACAACTACTAATTAGAGGCGAGTATGAGCGTGTGGAGCACCAGGCCCGGTCATTAACAAGCAACAAACAGCACAGCGGTAATTACAATGCAGCCCGTTATGGCGAGGCCTCTGTTATCTGGCGGAGTAAACAGTAAACATTGTTCTCTTAGCCAGCCGAGCCATCCACTTTATGGCTGGCTTTATCCATCTTCTTTGCTATTACCTTGCATTATTAATCTATTTTTCCTCTTAAACAACTGTAATCCAATAATCTTGTAGTGTATGTTTTTTTTTTTTTTTTTTGAGACAGGCTGGTGAAGAGAAGGTAGGTAGCTAAAGAGAAAGTAGGGGAAGAGAATTGTGAAAGACAGTCAGCGATTAGAAGGGTGTGGGCTTTACCACACGGATTTTTTTATATTTTATTATTTAACATAGTAAATAGTGTTTTACATTGTATTTGTTAGCATTTTACTTTTACCATCGGCAGAGCCGCGGCTAAACCTAATAACGCGACTGTTGGGAGTCTAAATGCTTTTAGTGCTGATAGTTATTGCTTGTTTGTACATATGAAATTGCCCCCAACAGAACCACAGCTCTCTCCCTATCATCGAGACTGCCGATACAATTTCCATTAAACCGCCTTCATTCCCAATTATTTTTGTATTTTTATAAGTTTATAATTTTTTTCTTTTAATTTTTATATTTTCTCCCGTGGACAGAAGCACAGCTGCCCTGCTAGCCAGATGTTGGAGATTAGTGCATTGATGTGCAAGTTTAGTACATTAACATAGGGTGCATTACGTACAAGAAAAGTTTATCTCCAACAGAACCACAGCTAATGGTTCCTACATCAAGACTGTCGACTTGTATGTTTTTGATCCCTTAACTTAACATGTAACACACATGCATACATATACGTATACAATGGGTTGGGGCAAAGCCTTCAACTACCTCCCAACTCGGTGGGGGTGGAGGAGGCGGCTCAGCCTTCGTCCCGAGGGAAGCCGTCGGTGGCGGCGCGGATAGCCCCAGGGTCATATAGTTACCCTGGATAGCCCCTGCCCCGGCCTGGGTACCGGGTGCAGGTCTAGCCTCGCTAACCGCCATCAGCCTTGTCACGTCCCGGGACGATCCCTCCACCCAACGAAGTGAGAGTGGGGGCACAGCCTCCGCCCCAGGGCGGCGCGGATAGCCCCTGTGCCGGCCTGGGTACCGGGCACAGGTCTAGCCTCGCTAGTGCATGGCGTGTTAGCTGCTCGCTTTTCTCCCCCTCCTCCTTCTCCTGCTCAGTGTCTTAATTTTGTTCCTCCTTCTCCTCCTCCTCCTCAGATAATCAGCTCGAGTTCAAGATCAGCGATTCTTCTTTAAGCAACAAACTGGATTTTTCCACAATATTTATGCAAACTGAATTAGACAAATGCCCAGCTATATAGTATGCCTTGATGGGCAGCGAACCTTCGATAAGGTCCCTGATGAAAGACAAGCAGTATTCAGGTGGAGTATCAGATGATTTGCATGGCTTGCTAACATGTGCATAAGACATAAGGTTGTACTGAAGGGCCAGAAATTGCCTTGGTTATCCGTTACCGCAAATAACCGCTATTTGACTGCATGAACGACTTTGAGTATGGAAATTAATCTACACTCATTCTTTGCAGTCTACACAGAATGAAAACTCAATTGTAAAACTGCTCACTTAGCAGAAATATCTAGTTAAGCTTATTTTTTGTGCGTCAAATGGCAGATATCTATTCCCGACAAATGTAGTCATGCAGTTTAGGATCGGGAACGGTATATATGCATGACGAGGCACGGCAAAAAGAAAAAGTTAAGAAAAGATCATAGTTTTATCGTTGCTAATAGCGCGAAATACGCTTATGTGAGAAATATAAGAAAAGAGAAGAAACAGTCGACACGATAATCACAAGGAAGAGTGAATATAAGACACCAGAAATAATGTTATCAATAGGCGACTCGCTGATGGAACCCTTCGAAGGATACGCGTTGCAACAAACCACAAGAAGGACGTCGAAGTATTGGAAAGCATTGAGAGGATACAACGACATGACACGAAACGAATCCTAACATATTGGAGCAATTTTTTTTAAAGAGATGTTGGAATACTTAATTTGTATTCCTCACAGAAGAGATATTCATTCAGAGAGAGAGAGCGATCAAAGTTATGCATTGTGTGGACTTTTTATTAACAATATATTATCTTATTTTATTATTATCTTATCAGTAGGATTATCTTAACAATATATGTAAATACACAACAAATATACATATAAGAACCCAGGCTATACTTACGTAGGACAGAGTAAAAGCAAGTTTCTTCCACCATACGGTGTGTTGCTGCGCGCGCGTCTTCTTTGAGACTTAAAAATCCTGAATTTTCCACTCTTGAATCAGATTGCGGGAGTGGTGTACAGTTAGTTAATATGCCACCGGGGCGCCATCAACAAGGGGCAGGACTGCAACTTTGTAGTCGTGTTATGCCTCAGTCCGGCGCTGCGTGTAATCAGACACCGGTGCTCGCCGCTTGAGAACCTGCAGCCTTTCTTTGCTTCGTAATTTCCTGAAGGCGCCCACCGAGGGCCGGACACTGAACGCTTTATCCCCGATGATGAAAGAAACAACAGGTAATTTCAACGTAGTTTCATTATGTGGACAAAGGAAACTATACATATGAGAAAACTAATGTCTGAACAAAACTTACTATAAATTCATATGTATAGTTCAGGAAAATGAAATGAAAATTTTTAAACTTAATGAAAAATAAAACTGATTTATAATTATCATCTGCTTTTCAATTTTCATTACTGTTATTATTATAAAATGATAATGAGAGCATTTCACACTTCACTTGTAGTAATGACATTTTTCACTGCGACTTTAGGTCCGTGACATCACTGCCCTGCATGAGCAAAAAATCTCATCTCTCAGGGATTCAATTTTATCATCTTTCATGTTACTACCTCTTCCTTCCTTCCTTCCTTCCTTCCTTCCTCTTCCAGCACAGCAAACGATGCAGTGTTCCCACATTTACACCTCAACGCGCGTTGATCCCTAGTCTGACCTAGAGTACCTTTATAAGTCTTATAGAGGTACTCTGGTCTGACCTTTCGGCAGATTACAGTTTCCAAGATTACCTGACAACGGCAAGACTGATGGCTCTTGGTCCTATACTGCACGCGTAACTGTGTGTATACCTCTGTTGCATCGAGAGGTATGCCACTTGGGCTTCCTGACGACGTGACAACATCCTCATGGCACACGGCAGGATCTAGATATAATATGGATATACGTATAAGGAAGTTCAAGAACATCCTATGAAAGAAAATATGTACCTTGATGCTGTAGTTTACTTCCTTTGAACGAAGCAAGTATAAACTAAGGGTTAATGTTTGAATGAAAATGTCTTTACATTGTGGCTCGTGGATGTCGTGTTGAGTAGAGAGGAGCACGCGATGGCATGGGAAGGCAGGAGGGGAGGAGAGGCAGCGGAGAGGCCAGGTAATACAGAACACCAAGACTGTTCTTCTCCGTGTCCTCTTAACTCTGCCAGATAGGATCGTGAGTCGTCCCGTTAGACTCTGATAATTATATAATTCTAGGTTGACGATGCTCAGTTCCTCGTGTTAATCGCCAAGGCTTTCTCCTCCTCCTCCTCCTCCTCCTCTTCCTCTTCCTCTTCCTCTCTTCCTCTTCCTCCTCTCCTCCTCCTCCTCCTCTCCTCCTCCTCCTCCTCCTCCTCCTCCTCCTCCTCCTCCTCCTCCTCCTCCTCCTCCTCCTTCCTCATCATTATCTTTTTTTTCTTCTCCCCCTCTACTTTCTCTCCTTCCTCGTCCAGGCGACCCCCACACTTACCACCATCGTGTATACATGCATGTCGGCTTGCCTGTCTCGTTCCAAAATTACTTAATATTTCAGAGTTTTTCCTTCATTACTCATTGTTCCTTGATGCCCTGACCGCCTCATCCTGCCACTGTTCTTTGTCTGCTGTGATCATCATCAAAAAGTTTCAGAAATAATAAAGTCCACACTGCACGGTCATCTTAGGGCACCGCCGACCATTCATTGCCATTTTATGTACTGATAAATGTATGAGCGTGTTTGATGCCAGATAATATCGCATCCTCTTGCTCCGCTGACCGCACTTTGCACGAGGCTCAGCTGCGTGTATTATAGAGACAAAATCTTCGCAGGAGGTAAATATCACCTCCACCTCCTACTCCTCTCTGCACAAGTAACGCCCCAAGGTAGGCTCACTAGAGATAAACTTTTTTACCAACGCTGTGATATCTGCCGCGATAAGATGAGGATCACTCTACCTGTAGCTGATGATGATGATGATAGGGGGCAGAGGAAGATGGAGGATGTTGGAGACTGGTAAAGCTGGTGGGAAATGACAGTGATAAGCGATGATTAGACAGGCGAGTGATCCACGTGCCCGGCCGCCTCCCAGGGCCCGCTGATCACACACCCACACCCACACCCACACGGCGGAGGATCTCGCCCCTGATCTCTCGCACTGCAGGATTAGCCACTCGAGATTACAATCCTTGCTAATGGGCGCCCCGCTGAGCCGCAGTGATGATTATGGCAACTTAACCAATGAGGCCAAGCGATTTAGATTGTAGAATAAATGAATAATATAATAACTTCTCACAATACTCGTACTTTACGTTACGCCCCAAAGATCAGAAACTAAGCTGGAGGTCTACGCTTATCGCTCTTACCAACGGGATAACGAGGTTGGTATTAGGAAAGGAGAGGCGGACCGAGAGGGATGCCGAGGAGTGTTCGTGCAGAGTTTTGCTTGAAATTTGAGTGTTGAAAGAGCTGTTCCCTGCTGGAGTCAATGATGGCCGATGGCTCGGCTGGTCCTCTTACATGATTTAATGATTTACGAAAGACGGAGAGGAGGAGGGAAAAGGGAGGGGTTGAGTTAGAGCTGAGGAGAAAGAATGATGGATGAGCCAAGAGAAGGGTCGGGGGGAGTGGTTCAGGTGCTAACGAGGAAAAAGTTATTGAGGACCCGGTGAAGCGGCGGTGTCGAAGGCGGCGATCCTGTAAGAAAAGGTGAAAAATACCGGAGGCGGAACGCTCACTATTGCAGCCGAGCGAGAGAGAAGAAAAGATAAAATGAAAATCCATGACACTAACGAACCATAGCAAACTGAGTGTCTCATGAACCAGTGAACAAGCCCAGCACTCACTGCCGTGTATGGCTATGTACCTCTGTAAACACTTGACAGACACATACACCACACCATCACCAACAGTGGCCAAGCACCTCTGCAGCGCCACGGTGTAGTCAAGCGCCACACACTACAACACCACAAACACCCGTGGTGCCAACACCGCAACAGTACAGTCCACAGTATACATTACTACCTGCACACATTTTCCACCCAGCCCTCCGCACCCCCACCGCCACACACACCTCTGCAACGGCCTTTAACACACAGCACACCGTCCCACACGTCATAAACAAGACGTCAAAGTGCGGGAGTCTGCTTTGCATACTGCACCGCCGGGCTACTCGGAGGGTATAATCACTGCCGTTAAATCAGCTGGTAATGAGGTTGAGAGCGAGAGTCCAACACCCCGTTGTGGTGGTTCCCTCGCGCTAAAAGCTCCCGTTAACCTCGCTAACGACATACTTACCTAATGCTTCCTCTGACGACCGACGCCGCGGGGCTGACGGCTCTGACGGCTCGACGGCCTCGTTGCTTTCTGTTATGTTGAGGAATTCATGAATGCGTCTTGTGAACGGCTGTTACCCTCCCTAATGGCTGACACTTGAGAGGCGGAATGTTGACTGAAATTTGTATCACATTCTTCACATACGAGTTATTCCGCTCTGTGTCTGGTCCCTTTCTCTCCTTTTGTTTTTCTGACACTCTTATTTCTACTTCTGAAATATATTAAGATTTTTCTCTGAATATCTTCTTTTATTTAATTTTTTGAGGGTATTGCAATTTATTTGGGTGTAAATTCAAGGAAACTTTTGGAGTTTGCACGTAACTCATGTCTGATTTGCATGACTCTTAAGTGTTCTCTGCTTTAATACGTGTTTCTTTATCCTCCGCAAAGACAAGTAATTTATGTGCCACTTGAGGTCAGCTGTACAAGTGTGTGGTGGGTGGGAGAGGGTGACTGCAGATGTGGCGGCTTTAGGAAGGCATGAGGCGACACTTGGTGGATGGGAGTGTGGTCGCCGGGACAGGTGTGGAGAAATCTGATGTAGATATTGTGGATTGAGCGGGACAGTGACGGCAGGTGCGTGGCAGTGTGGTGAGGGTGAGGTGCAGGGGTCGTGGTGATGGAGTGTGGTGAGGGTAGAACTGTGGTTGTGTGTGGTGCTGGTGTGGTGAGGGTAGAAGCTGTGGTTGTGTGTGGCGATGGTGTGGTGATGGAGTGTGGTGAGGGTAGAAGTTGTGGTGCTGGTGTGGTGAGGGTAGAAGTTGTGGTTGTGTGTGGTGCTGGTGTGGTGAGGGTAGAAGCTGTGGTTGTGTGTGGTGCTGGTGTGGTGAGGGTAGAAGCTGTGGTTGTGTGTGGCGATGGTGTGGTGAGGGTAGAAGCTATGGTTGTGTGTGGCGATGGTGTGGTGAGGGTAGAAGCTGTGGTTGTGTGTGGTGTGGTGTGGTTGAGGGGAAGCTGTGGTTGTGTGTGGTGCTGGTGTGGTGAGGGTAGAAGCTGTGGTTGTGTGTGGCGATGGTGTGGTGATGGAGTGTGGTGAGGGTAGAAGTTGTGGTTGTGTGTGGTGCTGGTGTGGTGAGGGTAGAAGTTGTGGTTGTGTGTGGTGCTGGTGTGGTGAGGGTAGAAGTTGTGGTTGTGTGTGGTGCTGGTGTGGTGATGGAGTGTGGTGAGGGTAGAAGTTGTGGTTGTGTGTGGTGCTGGTGTGGTGAGGGTAGAAGCTGTGGTTGTGTGTGGTGCTGGTGTGGTGATGGAGTGTGGTGAGGGTAGAAGTTGTGGTTGTGTGTGGTGCTGGTGTGGTGATGGAGTGTGGTGAGGTAGAATTGTGGTTGGTGTGGTGGGTGTGGTGAGGTAGAAGTTGTGTGTGTGTGGTGCTGGTGTGGTGAGGGTAGAAGTTGTGGTTGTGTGTGGTGCTGGTGTGGTGAGGGTAGAAGTTGTGGTTGTGTGTGGTGCTGGTGTGGTGAGGGTAGAAGCGTGGTTGTGTGTGGTGCTGTGTGGTGATGGAGTTGGTGAGGGTAGAAGTTGTGGTTGTGTGTGGTGCTGGTGTGGTGAGGGTAGAAGTTGTGTTGTGTGTGGTGCTGTGGGTGGTAGAAACTGTGTGTGTGTGGTGCTGGTGTGGTGAAGTGGTAGAAGTTGTGGTTGTGTGTGGTGCTGGTGTGGTGAGGTAGAAGCTGTGATTTGTGTGGTGCTGGTATGGTGAGGTAGAAGTTGTGGTTGTGTGTGGTACTGGTGTGGTAGGGTAGAAGCTGTGGTTCGTGTGTGCGATGGTGTGGTGTGGTAGAAGCTGTTTGTGTGTGGTGCTGGTATGGTGATGGAGTGTGGTGGGTAGAAGTTGTGGTTGTGGTGTGCTGTGTGTGAGGGTAGAACTGTGGTTGTGTGTGGCGATGGTGTGGTGATGAGTGTGGTGAGGATGAAGTTGTGGTTGTGTGTGGTGCTGGTGTGTCAGGTAGAAGCTGTGGTTGTGTGGTGCTGGTGTGGTGAAGGGTAAGT
>JACEEZ010023301.1:302500-310000 GCA_016584305.1 Chionoecetes opilio
TTCCTTCCTTCCTTCCTTCCTTCCTTCCTTCCTTCCTTCCTTCCTTCCTTCCTTAGAATCGCCACCACTCTACTACTTGTACTCTCTAATTGCCTACCTGATAAAAAGCGTTTAGTCGTTACAGGTAATTAAGCATCTTGTACATTATGTTATGAGTATTACGTTGTGTTGCTTATGTAGATTCAGGTGTTTATGTTACAGCAATGATTAGTTTTTCATTACGGATATGATTATTATTACTATATTTTTTTTATTTGTGTCACTAGAACAATAACAACAATAACTACTACTATCATAAATACAACTACTACCACTTCTACTTCTACTACTACTACTAGAATTACCTCTACTTTCACTACTACCACTACTTCTGCCACTACTACTATTTTTTACAACAACTACTACTACTACTACCACTCCTACTACTACTACTATTGCCACCACTACTACCATCACCACCACTACCACCACTTATATAACCACTACTCCTACAACCCCTTCTACTACCACAACCACCTCCACCACCAGTGTAAAGTGGAAATAAGACAGAAAGAAGGGAGGGAGGAAAGAAAGTAGTGATAGAAGGAAGGAAGGAAGGAGGGAAAGAATGAAGGAAGGATATAACTACTGCTTCTATTGCTGCTACTACTACTACTAATATTAATACTACTAATACTATTATACTACCACCACCACCACTACAACCACTACCACCACAACCCCCCCACCCCCCTAGTATCTTACCTGAAGTAGGTGAAGATGAAGACGGTGATGGCGAGGGTGAGGAGGGAGAGGAGGGCGCCATTGAACGTGATGAACCCCACGACCTCCACCACGCCCTGCGACCCCGCCTGTAGGGGAGGGAGGGGGAGAGCGGGAGAGAAGGGGAAGAGAGAGAGAGAGAGAGAGAGAGAGAGAGAGAGAGAGAGAGAGAGAGAGAGAGAGAGAGAGAGAGAGAGAGAGAGAGAGAGAGAGAGAGAGAGAGAGAGAGAGAGATGGGAAAGAATGTATGAGAGAGACGGTATTAAATTGAACACCGTATGTATCTCTTTTTTCTTTTCCATTGTTTTCTTTCTTTCTTACTTTCTTTCATCCTTCCTTTTCGTTCAGCCTAATAGGTTCCGAGACTTTTGTATTGCTTCAAATGGTTCATAGATGTGATTCGTTTGTTGGGTTTCGAAACTCATGATTCAATTGGTTTTGATTCAGTTTTTATGGATGATTTTGTTTCCTCTATTTCAGTGTCTTATTTTCTTTCTTTTCATTTTTATTTTTGTATCAATTGCTATCATTTTTCTTTCTTTTTTATGTTTCTTCTATCGCTTTGCTTTTATGGTATTATTTATTACGGAAGGTAACACACACACACACACACACACACACACACAACACACACACACACACACACACACACACACACACACACACACACACACACACACACACACGCACACACACACACACACACACACACACACACACACACACACACACAGAAATAAATAAATATATGAACGATAAAACGCAGTGAAGAAATCAGAGGACGAAAGAGTTAAAAGAAAGATATATTTAAAGGAAGGAAAAGATAAAAGAGAAAGATGGAGAGGAAAGAAATGTGATACTTAACGAAAGACTTCCCTTAATCAGCCTTTACGAATGGGGAGATGGAGGAGGAGGAGAAGATAAAAATAAAGAATGAGGAGGAGGAGGAAAAGCACAAGCAAATAGAACTAAATCTTATTGCTTGATTCTAGTGTAAAGTGAAGATAGGAGAGAAATAAGAGAGAAAAGGAAGGAAAGGAAGGGAGGAAAGAAGGAAGGAAGAAGTGAAAATTCAACAGCACGATGCCATACAAGTAGGAAGGAAGAATAAGAAGGAATGAGGGAAGGAGAGAGAGGTGATAATTGGACAATATGAAAGAAGAGAAGCGGCTGATCACTCCTACAACGAAGGTTAGACAATAAAGGTGAAGTGAATGAAGATGAAGAATGAAGGTGAAAGAATACCTGACGCTGAGTGATTCTCTTCCTTCCTTCCTTCCTTCCTTCCTTCCTTCCTTCCTTTCTTCATATTTCTCTGCTACAATGCTGTCAAATCTTCATATTTTCCTCCTTCCTTTCCTCCTTCCTCTTTCTTGCTTCAATCAGTCTGCCATCCTCCCATTTTGTTCCTTCCTTCCTCCCCTCCTTCTTTTCTTAGCTTTCTCTCTCCCTCGACTCTATAAGGCTGCCTCATTCCCTTCTTTCCTTCCTTCCTTTCTTCCTTCTCTCTTTTCTTCTTCTTCCCCTTCCTTGCGTTTATCACAATACCTCCTTCCCTTCCTTACTTCCTTCCTCTTTTCCCTTCTTTCCTTCCTTTTATCACACTGTTCACTCCTATTCCCTTCCTTCCTTTCTTCCTTCCTTCCTTCCTTCCTTCCTTCCTTCCTTCCTTCCTTCCTTAGAATCGCCACCACTCTACTACTTGTACTCTCTAATTGCCTACCTGATAAAAAGCGTTTAGTCGTTACAGGTAATTAAGCATCTTGTACATTATGTTATGAGTATTACGTTGTGTTGCTTATGTAGATTCAGGTGTTTATGTTACAGCAATGATTAGTTTTTCATTACGGATATGATTATTATTACTATATTTTTTTTATTTGTGTCACTAGAACAATAACAACAATAACTACTACTATCATAAATACAACTACTACCACTTCTACTTCTACTACTACTACTAGAATTACCTCTACTTTCACTACTACCACTACTTCTGCCACTACTACTATTTTTTACAACAACTACTACTACTACTACCACTCCTACTACTACTACTATTGCCACCACTACTACCATCACCACCACTACCACCACTTATATAACCACTACTCCTACAACCCCTTCTACTACCACAACCACCTCCACCACCAGTGTAAAGTGGAAATAAGACAGAAAGAAGGGAGGGAGGAAAGAAAGTAGTGATAGAAGGAAGGAAGGAAGGAGGGAAAGAATGAAGGAAGGATATAACTACTGCTTCTATTGCTGCTACTACTACTACTAATATTAATACTACTAATACTATTATACTACCACCACCACCACTACAACCACTACCACCACAACCCCCCCACCCCCCTAGTATCTTACCTGAAGTAGGTGAAGATGAAGACGGTGATGGCGAGGGTGAGGAGGGAGAGGAGGGCGCCATTGAACGTGATGAACCCCACGACCTCCACCACGCCCTGCGACCCCGCCTGTAGGGGAGGGAGGGGGAGAGCGGGAGAGAAGGGGGAGAGAGAGAGAGAGAGAGAGAGAGAGAGAGAGAGAGAGAGAGAGAGAGAGAGAGAGAGAGAGAGAGAGAGAGAGAGAGAGAGAGAGAGATGGGAAAGAATGTATGAGAGAGACGGTATTAAATTGAACACCGTATGTATCTCTTTTTTCTTTTCCATTGTTTTCTTTCTTTCTTACTTTCTTTCATCCTTCCTTTTCGTTCAGCCTAATAGGTTCCGAGACTTTTGTATTGCTTCAAATGGTTCATAGATGTGATTCGTTTGTTGGGTTTCGAAACTCATGATTCAATTGGTTTTGATTCAGTTTTTATGGATGATTTTGTTTCCTCTATTTCAGTGTCTTATTTTCTTTCTTTTCATTTTTATTTTTGTATCAATTGCTATCATTTTTCTTTCTTTTTTATGTTTCTTCTATCGCTTTGCTTTTATGGTATTATTTATTACGGAAGGTAACACACACACACACACACACACACACACACACACACACACACACACACACACCACACCACACACACACACACACACACACAGCACACACACACCACACACACACACACACACACACACACACACACAGAAATAAATAAATATATGAACGATAAAACGCAGTGAAGAAATCAGAGGACGAAAGAGTTAAAAGAAAGATATATTTAAAGGAAGGAAAAGATAAAAGAGAAAGATGGAGAGGAAAGAAATGTGATACTTAACGAAAGACTTCCCTTAATCAGCCTTTACGAATGGGAGATGGAGGAGGAGGAAGAAATAAAATAAAGAATGAGGAGGAGGAGAGAAAAGCACAAGCAAATAGAACTAAATCTATTGCTTGATTCTAGTGTAAAGTGAAGATAGGAAGAAATAAGAGAGAAGGAAGGAAAGGAAGGAGGAAGAAGGAAGGAAGAAGTGAGAAATTCCAACAGCACGATTGCCATACAATAGGATGAAGATATGACAGGAATGAGGGAAGGAGAGAGAGGTGATAATTGGACATATGAAGAAAGAAGCGGCTGATCACTCCTACAACGAAGTTTGACCAATAAAGTGACGTGAATGATGATGAGATATGAAGGTGAAAGAATACCTGACGCTGAGTGTTCTCTCTCCTCTCTTGTCCTTCCTTCTTCCTTCCTTCCTTCCTTCCTTTCTTATTTTCTCTGCTACAATGCTGTCAAATCTTCATATTTTCCTTCCTTCCTTTCCTCCTTCTCTTTCTTGCTTTATCAGTTCGCCATCCCTCCCATTTTGTTCCTTCCTTCCTCCCCTCCTTCTTTCTTAGCTTCTCTCTCCCTCGACTCTAAAGGCTGCCTCATTCCCTTCTTCCTTCCTTCCTTCTTCTCTCTCTTTTGCTCTTCTTCCCTTCCTTGCGTTATCACAATACCTCTTCCTTCCTTACTTTCTTCCTCTTTTCCTTCTTTCCTTCCTTTATCACACTGTTCACGTCTATTCCTTCTTCCTTTCTTCTTCCTTCCTTACCTTTTCCTTCCTTCCTTCCTTCCTTCTCTTAGAATCGCCACCACATCTACTACTTGTACTCTCTAATTGCTACCTGATAAAAAGCGTTTAGTCGTTACCAGGTAATTAAGCTCTTGTACATTATGTTATAGTATTACGTTTGTTGCTTATAATTCAGGTTTAGTTACGCAATGATTAGTTTTTCATTACGGATATGATATTATACTATATTTTTTTTATTTGTGTCACTCAGAACATAACACAATAACTACTACTTCATTATAATCAACTACTACCACTTCTACTTCATACTACTACTAGAATTACTCTACTTCATATACACTATTGCCACTATACTATTTTTGAACAACAAGTACTACTACTACTACCACTCCTACTACTACTACTATTGCCACCACTACTACCATCACCACACTACCACCACTTATATAACCACTACTCCTACAACCCTTCTACTACCACAACCACCTCCACCACCAGTGTAAGTGGAAATAAGACAGAAGAAGGGAGGGAGGAAAGAAGTAGTGATAGAAGGAAGGAAGGAAGGAGGGAAAGAATGAAGGAAGTATAACTATGCTTCTATTGCTGCTACTACTATACTAATATTAATACTACTATACTATTATACTACCACCACCACCCTACAACCACTACCACCACAACCCGCCACCCCCTAGTATCTTACCTGAAGTAGGTGAAGATGAAGACGGTGATGGCGAGGGGAGAGAGGGGAGAGGAGGGCGCCATTGACGTGATGAACCCGACCTCCACCAGCCTGCGACCGACGCCTGTAGGGAGGGAGGGGGAGAGCGGGAGAGAAGGGGAAGAGAGAGAGAGAGAGAGGAGAGAGAGAGAGAGAGAGAGGAGAGGAGAAGAGAGAGAGAGACGGGAGAGATAGGAGACAGAGATGAGAGAAGAGAGGGGGGGGGAAAGGGAGAAGGAAACGGGAAATTAGTTGAGACAAATGAGGAAGAGAGGAAGGAAGAGGATGGAAGAGAGGAAGATGGAAGAGGAGAAAATAGTCAGAAGGGAAGGAAGGAGGGAGGTAGGGCCAGAGAGAGAGAGAGAGAGAGAGAGAGAGAGAGAGAGAGAGAGAGAGAGAGAGAGAGAGAGAGAGAGATAATGAGACAAAGTAAAAGAGAGAGAGGGGGAAAAGAATGAGAGACAGAGACAGAGAGAGTAGGTAGTTAGTCATAATTGCTGTAAAACTGTCAATATTACGTAGATACAAATGAGAGAGATAAAAAACAAAGCCAAATAGACAAAAAAAACATACAAAACAAAGCCATCATTACTCAGTGACCAGTTTCCTCTCTAAAGATTCACAACACACCAAACTAGCGACACACTAAACCCGGAGCTTCAAAACAGCGAGCCTGGGGCAGCGTTGCCATCAAACACCAGCTGAACCGTATTTCCAACTATTAGTCAATTCATCTTTCCGTTTACCATCAGCGCATCTTGAAGTGTTGTGCGGGAAACACGTACGCATCTACTTGCTTAAATCACATCGGTGCATGTGTATTTAAGAGTAGGGAAGACAAGTAAGAAGGAAGAATAAACATTAAGGAATGAGGGAAGGAGGGAAAGAAGAACTGAAAATTAAGCAGTATGATACTTACTAATTCTACTACCACGCCTACTACTACTACCACGCCTACTACTACTACTACTACTACTACTACTACTACTACTACTACTACTACTACTACTACTACTACTACTACTACTACTACTACTACTACTACTACTACTACTACTACCACCACCACCACCACCACCACCACCACCACCACCACCATAACCAGTGCATTGTCCCCTACTCTTAAGAACAAAGTGAATCAACTGAGGAAAGTATCATTGGTAACTCATCTACCGTAGTCTACCACACTTCCCTATGCGTGACGAGAACACTCAGTTTGATTGCTTTATGCCTCCGGGAAGGTTGGATTATTTACTGTGTTAGTGTATTTTAGTGATACCACGTAACGACATTGTACGAATTACCAAGCGTTAAGCGTTAATATACCAGTAAGACGCCTTAATCGGCGAAGGACGAGCGATCCCGTAGAAACTCGCCGCACATGCGCACGTGCGGCGTCACCCGGACTCTCGATAGCAAGGAAATTTGTTTGCTGTCATCTAAACTCCATTTACCTTTGCCTTTTTACGCTGAAACTATAGGGATTGAATGGGGCTATCAGATAGCGGAGACCGCTTGTCAATCGGAAGCGGGATTCCAAAGATATAAGCTCCTGAAAAGCGTGATGGTCGGTCGGGTCGGGTCGGCCGCTTATCCCGGAAAAATCCCGTATCAGTGAGGGCTCACGAGCGCTTTGCGCTCGTAAGTAAGTAAGCGTTATATAGCCTAAAGGTTTGAATAGTCGGCATATAAACGATTTACAGACAGATTTGTGGTCTTTTTGTTACTTTTGTTTGCCCTTTGTCAGCCCTTTATGATTTAAAAAAAAAAAAAAAAACGATAAAAAAATCAGGTGTCAGTGACCGTTTAGTTAGCTGATTAGTGGCCAAGTTAAATTAAGCCAATCCCGTGCGTTCAGAAAAGTTAGTTAGGAGGCCTCATTTTCGCCAACTGAACGTGCGGCGAATATAGTGATTAGTGATCTGATTAGTGATCATGTTCAAGGCCTGCCGGTTCAAGGTCAAAGGTACCCGCCCGTAGACACTGTGGGGCGTGGACTCTCCCGATCTCCAAGGGCAGTCTAGCACCTATGAGGCATCAAGTGCGTGA
>JACEEZ010023301.1:315000-322500 GCA_016584305.1 Chionoecetes opilio
CACACACACCCACCACACACACCACAAACAATCTAGAAATCTTTAAAGGGTCTTACTCCCCGGGAAACTTTGGGCCCCCCTTGGAAGTGTGCGGGAGGTAAAAGGTTCACCAGCGGCCCTATAACACTGACCTCCCGTGGCCCCCCGTCACACCCCCAAACCCTGGGGAGCCTCATTAAGGGGGCCCAAGGGGTCGTACACCCATCCCAAACCCTCTTCCTTAACGTGCCCTCCGCCGCGGGTTTTCCTTCAAATGCGTGTTTCTTAGAAACTCTCTTAGCCCCCCCAATTTTCCCTCCTTGTTTTTTCTTCCCCCTATTTTTTTTTCAAAAAAAATTTTAAAAAATCGTCATTGTCATTATTATTTTCTTTGTTTTTTTTCCTTTTCCCTCTTCGTTCCCCCTCCTCTCCCACCATCTACCCCTACTTTTGGGTTTTACCCCTCCCCCTCCTCCTCCTCCGCCACATTTTTTTTTGGGGGGGAAGAGGAGGAGTCTAATGCTTTTTCAATGTTTTGCATAAAGCCCCCCCGAGCCTCCCCAGTACACGAGAGAAAGAGAGAGAGAGAGAAGGAGAGAGAGAGAGAGAGAGAGGAGGGGAAGAGAGAGAGAGAAAAGAGGGGAGAGAAAAGGGGAGAGAGAGAAGGGGAGAGATAAACGGCGGGTAGTGGGGGATAAAAATAGTAAAAGGTACAAGTGTGAAAAGATGTGTGAGGCGATTGGGGAAAATTTAATGAATAGGAAATAAAAAGTGTGTGTGTGTGTGTGTGTGTTTGTTTTTGTGTGTGTTTTTGTGTGGTGTGTGTGGGTTTTTGTGTTTGTTTTTTTGTGTTTGTGTTGTGGTTTTGTGTGTGTTTTGGGGTGTGTGTGGGTTGTGTGTGTGTGTGGGGTCTTATTCTGTCTTCCTGCCTAGTTCTCTTGTGTATTTTTAGTATAAAATGCATCTTGTTTTTACTGTTTTGTCTATCAACTGACGTACGCGGGAATTGTCGCAGCCCCACACTGTATTTTCCTTGTAAAATTCAGGCAGGATGAGTGATTAAGTTGTGTCACTACAGGGTTCCCAAAGGTTATTTACGTTTCTACCTCGAGGGAGCGTTTGGACTTTCCGGCGAAAGGGAGTTACCGACGAGTTTTTACGAACGAGTGAACAACCCGCTGGTCTTTTTACACGGGGAAATGATAACTTATAAATTTAAATGTAAAATGGCCCTTGGTGACCACTGGGGGGCCCTGTGGTGTGTGTGGTGGGCGTGTGTGTGTGGGGGTTGGGTGTGTGTGTGTGTGTGTGTGTGTGGTGGTTTTGTGTGTGTGGTGTGTGGGGTGTGTTTTTGTTTTGTTTTTTCTCCCTTCTTTTTCCTTTTAGAAAATCATTTTTTAACTTTCTTACTTGTTTACCCTAAACGCAATTTTTTTTATTGTTGCCCTTATTTTTGTTTATTCTCATTTTTTTTTTTTATACTAAAAACCCTTTTTTTTTGTGGGGTTTTTGCTTTTTAGCTTTTTATTTTGTTCTGTTTAAATTTTTCTGAAAATTTTACTTCACTTTATATTAAATCTGTCTGTCTTGGGTTTGATTTTTTTTCCCTTTTCAACATTTTACGGCATCACTTATCTCCTGACCCTTGCCATCTATTTTCCCTTTTTTTCCATTAGGTCTTTTTTTTTACTAACCACTGGCCTTTTTTCCCCCAAACCCCTCCCCTTTTGCCCCCAACCCACTCTCCTCCATTTTTCCCACCCATCCTAAACCCATGCTTCCTTGAGTAGATGGGGACACAAGGCGGGAAAGTGCCAAGGAGATTGTGCGATGGGGTTTTTGCCCCAAAGCCCCATCCCTCGACTGTTTGTGGGGAAAAAAGATAACTGCCGGGCATCGAGTACCCCCACGCTGCTGTAATTTGTCGGGGGGAACAAAATTTGCCTTTTCCCCCTTTTCTTGCCCCCAGACGCCCTGTCAAACCCTCACCCCAGCGTCCGGGGGAAGGGGAGTGGAGGCGGCGCGGGAGGGTCCCTCCCACGGCGGTCCAAGCCCACCCTGCCCCCCCTCCTCCCCCCAACCCCGTCTGGGGGGCACGGTAAAGGGGGGGGATTTGAGGGTCCCGTCGGGCCCATCCCTAAACGCGTGGAGGTCCCGGGGACCCGGTAGCGGGGGGGGGTTTGACGTTCCTCCCCCTTCCCTCTCCCTCACACCCCCCCCCCCTGCGGGCCGCCCCCCTGCCTTCCCCCCCTTTCCCCAATCCCAGCGTGTTTAAAAACCAAAAACTGCAGTTTGCCCTCAAAATGCTGATAATGGGGGTCCTTTTTTCCCTGGATTGATCCAGGCCTTTTCCGAAAGGTTTTGAAAAGGTTTGGAAAATAGGGTTTAAACCCCTCTTTTTGGGAAAACGAAGATCAATGCAGAAAAGGTGGAAGTAAAGTGGCTTTTTCCCAAAGCCCCAGATAGAAATTTATCCCGGGTGAACCCAAATTTGTCTTTGGGAAAAGCCCCCCAGGCGGGGGGTACTAAAATGCGGGGGCCCCCAAACGAGGCCCTTTTCCTGCGGGTGCGGGTTTTAACAATATTATATGTAAAATAGTGACGTTTTTAGGAAAAGATCCTCGAAAGGGGTGACCCCATAGTGGGGAAAGGGTACAGAAAGTGGTGTAAGGGGTGGAGGGGAACAGAGCTAAAAAAGAAAAAACTTGCTCATGCTCTGCGCCCAGTGTGCGAGCTGAGGAAAACACCGTTTTCATCAATTCCCCCGGGACAACCAAAAGAAAAGGAAGAAAAGGAAAAAAAAAAACCCCCTACAGCCAAACTGTTCAGTACTCAGGCATTACTAATTTTCAAAAAGGTTTCCCTTGAAAAAAAGTAAGGATAGTGACGAAAGGAAAAGAAAAGATTACTAAGGCTTTTGGGTGTTAAAAAAGAAAAAAATTGGGCTACGTTTTTCCCGCTGAGGAGAACATTTGACAAAGGGGGCCGGACATTGATTTTTGGGGGAAAATTTGGGAAATAAATAGCCCTCACAGTGCTCTCTTGGGAAAATTTTCCCTCTCTCACCTCCAGCAGAATTCTTATGTTTCACTGTATGTCACACAAAACAAAACCGCTAAACTTCTTAAAAAGACCGGGGATAAAAGTGGGACAGCCCTTAAGCTAAAAGGTTATGTAGGGCATCACCTCCAGGCCCCCGGGGGGTGTAAGGGGGGTCCCCAATTAGTAAAGAGCACTATTCCCCTTTCCCCCTGCTTCTTGGGGGCTCCCGACAAAAAGGGTGGTATTAGAGTGTCTTTTTGAAGTTCATTTTCAGGATTTTTGTTAGAATGTATCAATTTTTTATGTTTTCCCTAATTTTCTTTTGGGTGACTTTCCTTTCCCGAACCCCCTATTCCAAGGGGTTTTCATGACGCTGGTGGCGGGGGTCCCCAATGCCAGGCCAGGTCATAGAATCAAAGGGGGGAAAAAATAATGTTAACGGTACACGCTTGGTTCAGTTCTTGAGTGACTTCCCTCAAGCCCGATTAATGGGCTCCCAAGAAACAACCCCACATACAGGGAGGGCGGGCCCTTTCGCCTTTCTTAGTTAACCCCAGGGGGGGGCCCGGGATTTTTAACCCAAACAGTGTCTGCTGAGTGATCACTTTGCTATTTGGGGTCAGATACCTTTAAAAGAAAAGGGAAAAGGGATCCCAGGGCAGAAAGCGGTCGTCTTTGCCAAGGTAAAAGGGTTTACCAATTTAATCAAAAATCTCACTCTGGTATGCTAATTATCGTCCAACCCCATTTATAAAATTTTATCATGACCTGGGCTTTCGCTATTGGACCCGTTCTTTTTGATAATCAAACGTAATCAGCGGGGCAAAAAAACCAAAAGGACAACCAAAATCAAGGGCTAAAAAAATATCCATCGACCCAAAACGTTGCAGGCACACCCGGAATGTTTTGGGTGGCGCATAAAAAAGGGTAAATCTGGGCGAGATGCTGCTACCAGGGGAAAATCCTAGAGACAGCTAAGATTTTTGGGGACCATGAGGAAAGGGAAAAAACGCGGGGGAGTACTGGAAAAAATTTTCAAACAAATTGGGTGATTGTAAAAAACGGCCCCTGGGAAAAAGGGGGGGCCGTTAAAAAAGTCCGGGGGAAAGAGCCAGCTTTTTGGCACACCCCACACCCCGAAAAAGGGAGCAAAAGACTTATAACAAAAGTGAGCATATGAGGCTAGTGCTGCCAGTCCCTTTCCCCAGACTGTAAACGATCGGTTGGGGAATGGGGGGTTGAGAGGAGAGCCCCTATCCTCAAATGCCCTAAACGTGGGGGAGAAACAATGTGGATATTACTCCCGGTGAATTTTTGCGAGCCATAAAAAAAGGAAAATCACTGCTCCAGGGGTGATGGTATTCCATGAAAAAACTTAACTTTCTTGCTATATAACCCCGACGGACCCCCTGTTACGACTATTTAAATGAGGTTTTTTGGGAAGGGGGGCTGCCCAAAGCATGGGAAAGGAAAGGGGGATCAAAAAAATCCCCCCTGGTTCCCTTTTAAGGAAAAATGGAGGGAATAGACCGATATCATTAAAAAACAGCTTTTAAAAATGATGGGGAAAAGTCCTCTTGGGGAGATTAAGTATAGAGGAGGGGGAACAGCGATAATCTGTTTGGTTTCATTTAAGGGGGAAAGGGGAAAACGCCGATGCTTTATAAGGGTTTATTTTCCCCTGATCCCGATTCTGCCGCGGGCTTTTAGACCCAAAAGGCGCCTTTGACAAAAGGGCCAAAGGGGAAGTTAAAACGTAGAAAATTTCTACTAGGGTGTGGGTGGCAGGCTCCCCCACTGGATAGGCGATTATCTCCATGGCAGGAAGGCGAGAGTCCTGTTTAGGGTTCCTTATCTGACCAGAAAGCATTTACTCTTGGCACCCCTCAAGGTGGTGTATTAAGCCCCATTAGACCTGTTCAGAAAAAAATTTTTTTCCTATTTTTATACCCTCCTGCAGGGTTTTCCCAATGCTTTTTGACCTGGAAAAGTCGAAAATTACAACCATTATAAGCCAAAATGGCGGGAAACCCTTTCCCTCATGAAGCATGAAGTTCTATTCTATACACGTTTCTGAAACGCCAGTTTCGGAGCTTTTTGATGTTTGTTTTCCCCTTTTTTTTCACCAATAAATGGCATAAGCAGGTTAAGCAAGTAATTAGATGCTGAATGAAACATCAAAAGCATAGAAACATTTATGGAATATTACATGTGATATTTACAGACAAATTTCAAAAAAATTAAACTAATATAATTTATTTCACTCTAGTCACAAATTCACAATGGTTTTAGCATGACATCTAATGGTCTGTTATTTTTGTGCAGATCTGTTGAAACCTGCTAACAAATCCAGAGATACTTCACAAGATAACTTCACTATGGCAGTAAGCAAGGAGCCCGAGGACGCAAAGTTGACATCTCAGAACCTCCACCTGCAGTCCAGAGACAAGCGTCACGCCGCCCTGCTACTAGATCTGCTACAGAAACCTTCCTGAACGGCTACCCATCATCCAGCATCAGTGGCTCCCAGTTACCCCCCAACAGATAGGCCTTCCAGTACTTCCTCCATCTCCAGAGTTTGCCAGAAAAATACAGGGAACCCTAAGCATCAAGACCTCGCCAATGAAACAGTGGAGGCTATCATCCCATTTGGCAGATGGCTAGGATCAAAAACCATGACCAAGTACAATGCAGCGCAGAATTTCATGACACTTCACAAAAAGCACAGAGATCTAGCAAGGAATAAAGGTAGAACAGGTGACCCTGGAGGGAAAAGGAGTGCCTTTGTCCTGGAATTAGATAGCCTGTTCGACATAGGAGCTTCAGATGCCATCTAGGAAATAGAGAGAAACGACTGCTATCAAGGGAGAAGAAGGACAAGGACATCGGGTTTACCAGGATCAGAAGACAGAGAGAAAGGCCCACATGTTGGTCATGACAAGATATTGAGTCACGGTCCCAGCAGCAAGCAGAGGAGGGCTGCAAGACTGCAGCAGAGAGAGAAAACAAGATATGAATTTGTCAAAAAATTTCTAAAAATTTTTCAGCGGGCCACACAGCGAAGGACTGCTGCTGATGTGTCTACCGGGGCTGTCCCAACCGACAGTGAAGGGAATGCAGAGGACATGGTTTACCAAAAAACCCTCTTTCCTGGTGTTCACATCACCAAGACACTGTGACTCTCACATTCCCAGGAGGGTCATGGAGTGTGTTGACATCTGCAGTACCGCTGATCGTCTGGGATTGTCTGACAATCAAGTGACAGCCTTAGTCTCTGCTACATTGATCTGCAGTTCATGAAGGACATGATGAAGTTCAAGAGAACAGATCCAGAGATTGCTCAGGCAGTGATACAAAACTTGAAAACCACAAGTGGTACCTGACCCAGGAGGTTGTGCCGTTCGCTCTCTTGGGTAGCAGACTCAGTGACAAAGAGAAGCAGGACATTGCTGCCAAGCTGCACGCCACTGAGAAGCCAGATAGCTTCAGACGAGGGAAACCTATGTTCCCTCAGGTTACAGCCAAGACGACTCTGGCTGATTAGTTGGTCCAGAGAGTCATCTTCCCGCTGGACACCCTTTGGCCATTGAGTATGACTGGCTTCTGCAACCTGTGGCGACATGGCCAAGGAGTGATGACTACAGCAAGGGGCCCCGGAATATGTCAGCAATGTAAAAGTAGTGAATGACATTGCTGAGCGAGGAGTCAAGATGATGACTGATTTCGCAAACATCATTAACAGATTCTCAGAAAAACGTACCTTCTTCAAACTGTGGAATACCCAACCGTGAGCGTTTGATAGCTTCAAGAAACAAACTCTGAAAAATGACTGTGAAGTGTCCTTCTGACATAGACAATAGAGTTTTCTGCCCCTTGAAAATAGTTTTTAGAGTCTTTGTCACACATTTTTGATGTCAAGATTGTATATTTATGAAATTTTTATGAAAATTTTCAGAAAATGTTGCTTTTTTTCTGGATATGATGTGTCTTTTTTTCTTGAATGTTTACTTGGATTGTTTTTTCTGAAATAATATTAAAAATGCTTCAATTTGATACCCAATTTGTTGTTCTATCCCAATTGTAACAAAAGTCTCAGGTGAAAAAAAGTCTGGCGGAAGGCAAAATTAGGCGCTTTTCTACTGTCGCGGGCTTAATATCTTGAGGTCCAATGAGGCAAAGGTTCCTGACATTTTAGCTCAAAATGGTTGTGATTTTCGGCTTTTCCAGGTCAAAAAGCATGGGAAACCTTGAGGGGGGTATAAAAATAGGAAAAAATTGTTTTCTGAACATGTCTAAAGCCCCATGCTATTCAATATTTTGATGAATAAAGTCGGTTCCTTAGAGCTATCTCACAATGTAAATGCTGTGATTTACGCTGACGACATCCTCCTTCAGAGTAGAGATGTACGTAATATGCAAATTGCCCTAGACAAGTTCACGATTGTGACCCAGAGAATGGGTCTCGTGTTAAATGAGGAA
>JACEEZ010023301.1:327500-335000 GCA_016584305.1 Chionoecetes opilio
CTATTTCCCTAGGAAACTGACTTTTGTAAAAGCGACGGAAAAACACAGACCCATTCCAAGCCGTGGCGGGAAACTTGCTGGCGCCGTCACACTAGTGAGCTCCCGCCCGGCCCTATAAAATACACGGAGACCGGAGAAAAATTAGTACTTGGGGATTTGGGTTGTTTCTGATATTTTTTTTTTGCGATTGGCATAATCTTGCATCCTTCATGGTACAGCAAGAAATCTGTGCCTTTGCAGAGAGCTTAGCACCCATTTCTGACCTATTTGACCATGAATAATGTCTGTGGCAGCGCCTGCAGTGGGGGCGGTGAGGACGGGAGCGCGCTAGACAATGTGCTTCACACCGCGTTCCTGCTGCACCCTCCCCTGTCAGGCGCTGCACAGACATTTCCTGGGCAAATAGGTCGGAAATGGGTGCTAAGCTCTCTGCAAGGCACAGTTATTTTGCTGTAACATGAGGATGCAAGTATATGCCATATCACAAAAAAAAAAAAAAATCAGAACCACCACATTCCCAAGTACTACATTTTTCTCCGAGTCTCCGTGTATTTCTATAGGTCCGGGCTGGAGTCTCACTCGTGTGACTTGCCAGGAGCCGTGGTGCGTCGTCCTGCTGTCCCCAGTGTGTTTTTTGAGAGCCTCGGGGAATGTACAGATTTTTGAATGCGGATCATTTAAAAACGGGTGGACTGGAATGCACAAGTGACAACATATTGTTGATATACTCGATCAGGCTTATATTTTGACTGCATTACATCAGGAATGATGAAATTTGTCTGGACGTTTACTTTAAGGTAAATGTATTGAGGTCAAAGGAGCACGACAAAGGATGAGACAGCAGGAAATGAGCGCCACATGCTAATAATGGTCTGAGTGCGCTGCAATGCCTTAACAACCACTCACTCTTGTTTACCAGTCTTTGCCGCCGATAGAGTCCGTGTAGCACTGCATTTTCCTGTTCTGTTTCCTGCCCCTGGCCCCCAAGCACAAAACTTGATTTTTTGTGATTTGTTTGATGCACAACAGTTCTTATTTTTGAAGAAGGAAAGTAAGGAATATATACATCATGGCCTTCAGGCACTTGAATGATGGAAATTCATTTTTTTCCTTTAGATGGCCCTGGCGAAACGAGCGAAAATACATGAGATGGCTCCATGCAGCCATGCCGGACAATCTGAGCGTGTTGGCGCTAATCCTCTGTTTTGAGGTTATCTATACTCTTGTTTAAGTAGAACTGTTCTCACCGCGGCAACTCTACCTACGGGACAAATATATATACTAACCACAATTTTTTTGATATTTTTTTCATTTAGAGTATAAAATAAGACGGGATCAATGTTTGATTATTGATACTAAGATAGAAGTGTGTATGTAAAGCTTTGAAATCATCCAACAGCTCTGTGTGTGCGTGATTATGTTGGTGTGGACGGGAAAAGTACCGAGCTGCGTGCTGATTGCAAGATTCCGCCCCTCACTGTTTTCCTTCTGGAGGCGCCGCAAGATAAGTGCGTCCACTGAATCATTAGGGTGTGAGCGAATTTCTTTGCGTTTTACCAACAAGTTCTGGCAATTAAAAATACCTGACACTGGTCGTTGAATCTGTCCTCCTCAGGGAGATTTTACCGCGTCAGCAGTGTTTAGTGTCTGTTTTATTGCACTTTAATTGTAAATATACTTGCATTATGCATAATATTATACAGTTTTAAAGAGTAGAGGTTCTTGATCATAATGGTATTTATCACGTTGAACCAGAATACATTGTACCTGGAACACCGGTCATCCGTGCCATGAACAAGTAACCTTAATAAACATACGACTTACGGAATCAATGTTGATAAAATGTCTGGTCAATTAAAGTAAAAATTAATGTACATAAATAAGTGGCGGAAAATATTTGACGCAATTCATTGTTGAGATGAATTTGTGGTCAAGTGATTGGATGACCGTCACAGCAGCCAGGCGGACGCGGGGCACAGCCATCATGCACGCAGCGCAATGGTGCTTTCTATGTAGAAAGTAGAAGTTAATGAATGTGAAAACTGCAAGAAGGTTATTTTTTTAGGTGACATTAGAAACTAACTGGAATTTTCTAGCTGTTCCTCGTTTCGTTTTAGAGGGACACCATGTCGATAGTTTTTCTGCTTTTTATTTTCGCCATTGGATGTCTCTGCGGAATAAGAAAAAAAGTAACGTTGTCTTCCAAGTTTGACTGAAGAGATGCGCTCTCAGGATTGCTGAGCCTCGTGGAGAACCCTCATACTATAATACTTCCATATCTCTCACGTTTTTCTTTCTTTCTTTCCATAATTTATTGTTTACAAGAGAGGCAAACAGGCCAGGAGTTACAAAATAAATTCAGACAGAAAAACTCCATCATGATAAAAGCTAAAAGAAAAAAACTCTGGAAATAACATAGTCAAATATACGTTACCTCTGCGTCACCAGGTGTGCGTGCGTGGGGGCAGCGTTGTGTTCTGTGTGCAGGGTTTGGGGTGTTTTGTGACAGCCTGGCCAGGTGTCCGCGCGGGACGTCTTCGCACTTAAGCTTGACCAGATGCACTGGACTGCTTGAGTTTTGTGAGGGATTAATGTAAAATCAATTTTCATGTTCACTGTTGTGTGTTCCAGATGATTCAGTTCTTTTTGTGATTAATATGTATTTGTGTCTCCGTTGTTGTTGTTTTCTGTGTGTGTCTTGTTGTTTTGTGTGTGTTCTTCATTAAAACAAGTGGTGAGCACTCGGTAGGTAGCACATGGTAGTGACCTCCAGGGGTGGGATGGTAGGCCCTGGAGGTTCACTTGAGGGCTGTGATGGTTGGTCCTCGCCCGTGGTGGCGCAGGCAAGATATTTATAGTGACGCCTATGATTAGAGGCTCATGCCGCCCCCCTGTGTCCTCCGATGCACTCGCAATCGAAGGTAGAGTTTATGGGCAGCATGTGGGTGTTCTTAGGTCATTCGACGCTGCAGAAAGATTTAAAGTGGATTTTGGTTCTCATCGGAGATCGAACTCGAGAACGCCACTCGGAGACGCTAACCACTCTCCTACCGCCTCCCCATTTAGTCAGGTTGGCCCTTAGATGAATACACATATACAATGAATTCCGTCAGGATCTTATTAGGATGTGAAAACAATTTATAGGAATTATACTTATTATTATAGACTAGTTTAAGTCTTTTAGGAATTCAGGAGTGGGTGGGTGTGGGTGTGGGTGTGGGTGTGGGTGTGTCAAAAAGACAACACAGGGCCATTATAATCAGACCGAGCACTCCCTTCCCCTGAGCGGCGCGTCAGCAGCGGCGGGAAGGGAGTGTGCCGCGTGGCGATCGTCTCCTTGTTGCTCCCACCGGGTAATTATCCACATATACACGCTTTCCCTCCGAAGGTATGCCAGCCCCGCGTGTTACCTGTGTTCAGGGGCCGCAATTAGTGACTCCGTTCTTACATTTTGTTCTGCATTGTTTCCTCGCGGAATTGTGACTTACTGACGCCGTCTGGTCTGCACGAAGCTGCCACGGGAACCGAAAAAATTTCGCACTTGCACTCATACCAAGATTTAAGAAGCTCCAGTTAGTGATGAAGTGCAAAGATGTGTTTATTAGTTTGCGTGCATGTATTTGTATGTAGAGCGAGAGAGAGAGAATTTGTTATATTAACGAACATAGCTATTCCATACAATCTTCAAATACCCAGTAGGAACGTATGTAACGTAAGTAACCTACGCTTAGAAATGAGAGGCCAGACACGGGAAATACACACAAGTAACGAAGACAAAGAATTCATCTACAAAGGACAACCATCGCGCCACCAATCCAGAGCCTCACACGCAGCAATGCTCCCATAATGAAGGGTTAAGTTGCCTTCATGTCATTCACGCCGCAGCTTCCCTTGCGGTGCCCGGTAATGAAAGATCGAGGCGGTGTTGGTGTATGCCCAGCCGCCATAACACTTACCCAACCCGCATGCAGCGGCTCACCTCAGCACGCCCGCCCACTCAAGGGTTACTGAGAAGAAACACATTCACACAGATCGATGGCGAGAATTTCAACGTCATGGTCGCCTGGTAAAGTTAAGAACATAATGGGTGTAAGTGTAAATATAAAGTATAACATTTTTATATCTCTTGTCAAGACATCTGTTTACATGAAGGTTATGAGGGAGGTAATGGATGTCAAAGCAAATGAAGGAGGAAGGCGAACCTCTACCGTAGATAACAGTGAAGTCGCCAGTTCTACGTTTCTTTGTTATTTACAGACGTGTGGTGGCGTTAATACTTACATTTGTACATCCATGATTTCAGGAAAGTTAGAAGGGCTATCTTGAAAGTCCTGTGTCATTTGTGTCTTCTCTGTGTCATATTAGGGCTAATAAATGAACAAATTACACAAATAAAACCGAGTGGCTGACCGCACTATACCTTCCTACAGTAAAGTCGCCAGCTAGTATTTTAACCCAACAGTTGAGTCGCCACTCTGGGGAATTCAGGGAAATTAGGAGGTAATGTAAAACAAGTCTCTATATATATTAGCTGCGGAAGATGGCTCTGGATAGTATAACAATTTCCTCTCCCACGTGAAAATATTCTATCACGTTTTGAAAGATCTGGCAGTCTGTGTCCTGCCGCCCGAAAAGCTATTGTTTACTGGTCTGTCATCGCGCTAAGAAAACTTGAGAAGCAAAATGCGCAACAGTTTATATTTGCAGATACAAGCATAAAACAACGCTGAAACGGTAGATTATACAGTCATGATATAAACTACTGTGTAACATCTTCAGTGGCACATAAAAATCAGTAGTGATGCTATAATTCGTAATATTTGGCGCCTGGCGACTTCACTGCAGGTGGCGACTTTACTGTTATCTACGGCACTAGTATTATCAAAATGTTGTATTGTTATTGTTCAGAAATTTCGTCTCCGTTATAAAAGTGAATATACTATTGCCACCTGTGCACAATCCCGAAGTATACTGGGTCGCCGAGATGAAGCAGGGCGGTAATTGGCCGACAATACTATATAATGAATAGACGTGCAAGTATCCACCTGTGATAAGTCAGCATAGGATGCAGGGGCACAGGTTAATGCACAGGTGGTCAAGGGGTCAGAGGTGAGGGGTTCAGGTAGCCAGAGGAAGAATGCAAGCACTTAGGTGGTCACTGGATATATGTGTGTGGCCTTCGATCAGCAGACCAGAAGTGCAGAGGGATGACATTAGGTACAGGTCGTTAAAGGGCTTCAGGTGAGGCGTTCAGGTGGCCAGGGAAACAGTGAAGGGTCGGTGTAGTCAGCAGGGGCGAGTTAACAAGTCTCCGAGGCACAGATGCTCACCTTTACAGCGGCTCCAAGTGTGGCAGCATTAAACTTTCCCTGTTTTTATGGAATGCGATTGAGGGTTACCGCAAGGAAAAGAAGGAAGAGGAGATTGCGGCGGTGGTGATGTGTAATAAGGTGACGAATATCAGGTAGTGAGTGAAGATAACGGGATAGACGAGGAATTAGATACGAGGGAAGGAAGAGGCATGAAGAGAGGAAGCGATGAGGAGAAGGAAGAAGCGAAGAGGTGCAGAAAATATTGCAAAAGCAAGTAATTGTAATAAGTTAATATGGAGGATGTGTAATGGTGATGATATGATGTATGATGTGATGATTTGATGATGAGGGCTAGACACAGGAAATAATTTTGGCAGAATTGTGAAAAAAACGGATTATAAGTTAGAATTCCTTAATATGATAAAGATTAAGAATAAAAAATAAAACAAGATGATAACTGTGATGAGGAGAAGGAGGTGAAGAGAAAGAAGTGAAGCAGAAGAGGAGTTGGAGGAAGAAGAGCGGAAGATAAGACCAGGTAGCATATTCCCCAACTCTATGTGAGTATGTGGTTTCCGAGTGAAGACGCTTGGCTGTAGCTCCGAAACTAACCATAGGATTTTCTCGAAAATACCCTCATTGTGATTCCCACACAAAGTTGCTGTTTTTGTTCAGGAAAACTACCTACCCTATCATAACCTACGTAACCTAACCTGACGTGTTTTCAAGAGTAAACGCGACATACTGTTCCAGAAAACGGGAATATGCGACCCGGTATAGTATCCAGGGTGAAAGGGTCGTGTTCAGGGATGACTGCTATTTCATGATTTACTGGGGTCTATTTTTCCCCACCGCGTAAATATAAGCTCGCGACTGTATTGCTTGCCCTCTACCTTCCCCTTCACTACCTCTACCTTCCCCTTCGCTACCTCTACCTTCCCCTTCGTCTGTCCTCCCCCTACACCCTTCCTTCGCTACTCAGCCTTCCCCTTCGTCTGTCCCTCCCCTCACGCAGCCTCCACCCCGCCACAACGGTTACTAAGACAGTCGCCAGCTTTCCTTAACGCTTCCCTTCTTCTACGTGGACAGAGTTTACGTGTAAATGGTTTGTTCCCCGAAGTTGATTTTTTAAGCCGCAGATGTGTTTCTGAGTGTTCTTTTATCATCAACATCCGAGGAGATCACAGCTGGAGGAGGAGGAGGTGGAGAAAGGAAGGAGAAAAATATTATTTATATACTGATAAAACTTAGTTATCAAATTTGGGCTTAGTACACTTTGGCTTACCAGTAGAGGATTAGCAGATGGTTGGATCGTGGTTTTTTTTTTTTGTTTATATATTTTTCTCTCTCTCTCTCTCTCTCTCTTCTCTCTTCTTCTCCTCTCTCTCGCTCTCTCCTCTCTCCTCTCTCTCCTCTCTCATCTCTCTCTCTCTCTCTCATCTCTCTCCTCCTCTCCTCTCTCTCTCTCTCTCTCCTCTTCTCTCCTCTCTCATCTCTCTCTCTCTCTCTCATCTCTCTCTGCTCGCCCCCCCCCCCCCCCCCTTGGTCCACCACTTATCACGGGGGGGGGGGGGGGGGCATTACCTCTCATGAACCACTACCTCTTGTCATTACGCTCACTCTCCACCTCTCATTTTGTCACTACACATGCCTTCAGAATCAACCGAACCTGACACGTATTCCTTACCTTTCATCACCACCACAGCTTACAATCACAACCTGTTACAGACAGACTTGTTATCACCACTGGCCCACACCGTCCATTACTCTCCTCCTTGTCATCATCCTCACCCCTTCACCAGACCCCTGGCATCACCGCACCTGTCCTGCACCTACTGTCGATACCCTGCCTTTCACCACCCCCATCCATCACCTCACCCCGCCATGCCCCGCCTTTTAACACCTCCCTTAATTCGGCACCTGCCTGTCAGCCCCCTTTGACATCCTCTCACCTGTCCATCTATCAGGTTTGTCATCGAACTCGTACCTACTGACCACCTGGCCTGGGGTCTCGCCATGACCTTTGTTTAGTCCGCTGCAGGTGCAGGGCGCTCTCCTCGAAGTCGCCTTTGTCCCGTCGTTCGGCCATCACGACTTATAGGTTACGATCTCTTGTCTGGGTCCCGAGAGCGCGAATAAGCCAGCTGCCTTGCTCGTTGCGCTGCTCCTTTCCCGACGGCCGACGAGA